>PVIC010024304.1:0-26145 GCA_004025085.1 Thryonomys swinderianus | reverse complement strand
ACCGATGGATTTTTAAAAATTTTGTCAAACACATTTTATGCCAGTATTGAGATGATCATATGGTTTCAGTCTTAATCTGTGAATGTGGCAAGGCACATGAATAAATTGTCAAATGGAGAGAACTTTGCATTCCGGGGACAAACCCAGCTCTCACAACATGCAGCTCGCTTTAATCCATTTGCTGGTCTATCTGCTAATATTCCTGTTTCAGGTTCTTGATTTGAGGCAACAGTGAGACCCTATCTCAAAAATAATTTTTTTTACATGTGTATCATAAAGAAGACTGGTACATAATTTCACTTCTCTTCAGGTTTTATTTTGTTTTTGTTTTGCTTAGTTTTTTGAGACAGGGTTTCACTGTGCAGTACAGGCTGGCCTTGAACTCACTATGCAGCTCAGGCAGGCCTCCAACTCTTGGCAATCCTCCTGCCTCAGCCTCCTGAATGTGTTTTGATGTGGCTGGGTTTTTTTTTTTTTCTTCTAAATTTTCAGACAAGGTCTTAATAAATTGTTAAGTTGCCCAGCCTGGACTTGAATTGGCAAATTCTCCTACTTCAGCTTTCAAGAGTACTGGGATTACAGGTACACAGCTCTATACCAGTGTCAACTTTGTTTCTTATCTGGTTTGGTCTTATGACTAAATTTGAAATAAAAATCAGTTTGCAGAGAATCTCTTCAGTCTCTGGAAGAATGTAGCTCACACCTATAATCCCAAAACTTGGGAGGCTGAGGCAGGAGAACTGGTCTGAATTCAAGGCTGACCAGAATTATACAGTGAGATTCTGTCTCAAAAAATCAAAAACACAGGGCCTGAGATTTAGCTCAGTAGCTCAGTGGTTCCAGCGCCTACCTCACAAGCACAAGCGAAAGGCCTGAGTTTGATCTGGTAACCACATACAATGCCGGGCATGGTGACTCACGCCCACCAGCCATCAATACCACATACCACAGTGCCGGGCATGGTGGCTCATGCCTGTAATCCCAGCACTTGGGAGGCAGAGGCAGGAGGATTGCTGAGTTCGAGGCTTGCCTGGGCTACATAGCAAGCTGAGGACCAGCCTGAACTACAAAGCGAGACCCTGTCTCAAAAAAAGAAAAAAAAATCAAAAGCACAAACACAAAAAAGAAATGGCATGACATGTGAATGTTCAGTAGAATTTGCCCATAAAGGCATCGGGGCTCGGTGTTTTTTGTGTGTCTGGCATGGACAGTCTATAGGCACAGTCTATGGCACAGAAAAGGCCCCTTGAAGCAGAGAAACTATTTCTGTCACTTCTTCCAGTTGCAGAGGGTGCAGAGGAAATTGCAAGCACCCGTCTTTTCCCCCTTCGGTATGAACCGGAGGTCTCCTCTCTGGGCTGCAGGGTCTGCACAGGGCCCTTTGTGCGGTACCATCAATAAGGTCGTCATCAGCCCAGCTCCCTGCTCTGGAGGTGCAGCCCTGTGTGTCTGCCGACAAGCACAGTTCTCACGACCGCTGGGAGGCGCTGAGAACCAAAGTCCTGACAGGAAGCTGCCCCCCCTCCCCGTACACAAAGACAAGGCGCCTCTCAGAAGCGCAGCTCCATCTCTGCCCTGATCTGAGGCTTCCCGTCACTTCACGGTGACCTCAGCCTGGTTCTTTCCCCTGTGAGCCACAGGGACCTGCACGAGGCCACAAGGCCAGCCCAGCCCGGTGCCCACACTCACCTCCCGACCAGTGAGGATGTGCCGGGCCAGCTTGACTTTGGCAAAGTTGCCCTTCCCAATGGTCCTCAGCAGGCGGTAGTTGCCCACGTGGGGCTGCTCCTCGGGGCAGGAGGCAATGGAGTTCCGGCAGCGGGCACCCAGGGAGCGGCTGGACCAGGACGGCCCTTTGTCTGATGATCGGCCACTGCCCAGGTTGCCATGCTGGTGGAGGAGATGGGTGTGAGCCATCCCGTCCCCTCTGGTGGCACCTGGGGCCCAGCCACAGCCCCTTTGTGGACCTTTGTCAAACTCAAGCCACAGAGAGCTGTGATCCAGCCAGGGATAAAACCCACAGGTACAGGTCCAGTATCACCCGGGACCTCAAACAGTCCTGCTGCACCCCAACGCTGCCCACCCCAGCCCGGGCCCGCAGCGAACTCAATCCGGACCCAGTGCTCGCTCCAGCTGTCAGGAACCCTGACGTCCTATTTCATCCCCACACCAGCCCCCAGCTCTACTCTACCCAGATAGCTGACCAAGCCTAGGATTTTACAGGTACACCCCCATCTCAGTTACTTCTGTCAACCGTGGCCCTAACAATATATTCGTTGTTATTAATTAACTTCTTACTGAACCTAATTGATATGTATGCATATATATAGTGTGTGTGTGGTACAGGGAATTGAACCCAGGGCTGCAGCACTAAATTACATCCTCAGTGTTCTTTCCTCGTTCAACTTTGAGACAGGGTCTTACTAAATTGCCAAATTGCTCTTGCAACCCTCCTGCCTCAGCATCCCCAAGTGCTAGGATAACACAACGCCTAGTTTAGAATTCAATGTGATCATAGGTAAAAATGCACAGGAAGAAGTAATATACATACACGGTTGGCTTTCACCCATCTCCTGGGGCTCTTGGGACCTAACCTTATGGATAAGGGGAAGATATTTCCTTCCTTTATGGCTGCCACATATTCTGCTCCAAACAAGCCCCAAGGGCTGGGCACTGTGGGAAACACTGTTTCACCCGGCCGCCCTCCACCACCCTGCCTTCTCCCACTCCATCCCGCCCCCATCTCCACTGTTCTGATCCTGCTGTCCCGTCCCTCCCAGGCCTCTCTCCCCCGCAGGTCACCCGCCCTATCCTGATTGTGAGTCCCAGGGACTGCGCCTCCCTTTCAAGGCTGGGGCCCAGGGTGCCAGCGTCCCAGCCAATGCGGCTCTGCTCAGGCTGGGCCACCCCCGTGCCCTCCTCAGGGCTGGGACGCAGGAGACAAAGGCTGAGGCACAGAGGAGGCCAAGGCGCCACACCTGCCCTTTGCAGGGAGCCTGTGCCAGGCCACTTCGCGGTGACAACGACCCACATTCAGACCACAATGCCACATGCTGTGTCCACATCCCCATTTCTCTGGTGGTGCCTAAACAGGGCTCTGGCCCTGGCTCTAATCTGCACTGGTTGCTGGCACCGCCCATGTTTGTGCACCATCTCCACAAAGCACCAGGCAGCACCCTGGACCACGTCCTGTGCCAATCAGCACCTCACCTGTAGGGCGGTACCCGCACTCCCATTTTCCAGGAGAAACTGAGGCCTAGGGAGGGAAGGTGCCTAGTCAAGGTCACACAGTCTGTTTACAGGGGCGAGAGGACACTAAGACAGTAGTCATTAGCACTGGCAACAAACTGCACTATTGCTGTTACTGGCACTAACCGTGTGCTGCCAACCTGAGCTCCAGTGTGGGTTCATTCTTGAGGCTCACTCTCTAGGTAGGGACCCCAAAGGCTCCCCAAAGCTGGGGCAGGGTCAAGGTCATGGCGAAGAGCTTGAGACAGTGCCCCCTCCACTCAGTGCACCCACAGCCGCCAACAGGCTGGGGCCCCTGCGGGTGTGAGGAGATCCTTGCAGACCGGGTTTCGGATCCCCACCGAGATAAAGGGACAAGGAAGAATCTCTGGCAGGTGGCACCCCAGGCTGGCAGAGGTGGCACAAGCACCCTCCTATAGGGAGTGTGCTCCAGACCTCTGCCAGGGCAGCTGGGGCAGGAGCTCCCCCAGGGGCTGGGCAGGAGCTAAGATCAGTCAGCACCACCAGCTGGCCCAGATCCTCCTGCTGATGTGCTAGGGAACCTGGGGGCGGGCCCCCAGAACCAGGGTTGGGGAGGACAGCCAGGCCCAGGGGCCATCACCACAGTAATCAGGTAGCAGGGGAGGAGGCCGCGATCTCTGATTCCACAGGGAGACTGGCGACTCCCAGCCTGGGTGGACGGACAAGCAGAGCTGGAGGACAAGAGAGAAACAGCCATGCTGAAATCCCCCCACGCCCAAACTGCAACAACGAGAAAAGGAGGAAGTGACAGGTGAGCCCCATTTTTCAGAGGCAGAAAGAGAAGCTCAGAGAGGTGAGGTCACTGGCCCCAGGTCACACAGCTAGGGAGGAAAAGAAACTTCATAGGAACCCAAGTTCATCTGAACAATTAAAGTAATAATAACAATGACATGTAATCTCCGGAAAAGGTCCCAGGCAGGGAGCTGCTACCATCAACTCCACGGAGGGAGAGCCAAGAAGACTAAGGTCCCAACAGGCTCGGTGAGCTCGCACGACTAATGACAGCCCTGGGCTGCGAACATGCAGCCTTCTGACTCACATCCAGCCACACAGCTGCCAGCCGCTGAGGGGCGCTTCCACTGTGCCAGGCCAAACCCACACTGTCCTGGGTAAACCTGACAGACTCAAGCAGTCACCCCTATTTTCCATGGCAGGAAACTGAGGCTCAGGGAGGGAGAACCACCTGGTGAGGACACAACTCCTTCAGCATCAGAACCAGCACTTGAACCCAGGACCATGGCCTGGATCCCTTCTAAAACCTCCCCCTACTGACTGGGGAAGGGAGGTGCCACTCCCAAGACTCCAAATTGGACTTCTGGCCAAAAGCAACAATGGTGGGGGTCTTGTGAGAGAGACCAAGGACAAACAAATGACTCTGAAGGAGATCTGGGGTGGAGGTGGCCAAGGGGGAACTGGCAGTGAACTGGCAGAAGGCCTGAGGGGAGGGACAAAGACTGGGCATGGCCACCAACTGGTCTTCAGGGGCATGGGGAGTGATCAGAAACGTGGGACACAGGGAGGGGGTCTCACTGGAATTGCTGTGGGTGGCAGCCTAGGGCAGGGGGCCTGGGAATGACAGGAAGGAACAAAGCCAAAGGCCATCGGAGATTAGAGACCAGGATGCCTGGGCTGGGACCTAAGTTTTCAGGAATTCCCACCAACCAGAGAAAGAGGCTTCTAGGAGCCTTAGGAGCCCTGAAGGGGCTGTGGGCCTAGCAGTATGGGGGTAGAGGCTTCCTGGGCAAGGAGCAGCACCGAGGACTAAGAGCCGAACCTGGAGGGAGGTCAAGGGGCCTAGAGTCCCAAGGAGCAGGCTTCAGCTAAGTGACCCCAGAGCAGAGAGCGCTTAGAGCCAGGGACTTCAGCCTGGGAGTCTTCTGGCAACAGGACAAGCCCCAGGCCTCTGGAGTAAGGAGAGGCCAGACCCCAGCACGAGAAGGGGAGCCCCAGTGCAGGAGAAGGCATGGAGACCTGGACACCAAGGAGAAGGGGTGGTGGCCTGTGAGGAAGGGGCCTAAAAAGGGGTTCAGGGGCTGGAGGGGGGCTTGCCTGCAGCTGAGGAGCGATACAGGGAGGAAGAGGCCTGCAGTCAGATTGGTCCCGGACCTAGAAATCCGAGCCTGGGCTGGGGGCCTGGACCTTGGTTGGAGGCCAAGACTTCCTGGGAGAGGAAGAGACCAGAGAGGGCCTGGGTGGCATCTGGGGGGCCTTGGGATGGCAGAAACCCAAGGACAGGACTGCTTGTCAGATAAGGACCAGGCCTGGGAGTGGAGAGACCTTGAAGAAGCCGGGCAGGGCCCTGGGCCCAAGAAAGGTGGCACCGGCTTCCTGAGAGGCTGCCCAAGGCTGGGCCAAAGGGTGGAATCTGAAAGGGGCACAGAGAGCTGGGGCTCAAAGGGGCCCCGGGAGGACGCACTCGCAGGGAGCCGCTGAGGCAAGGCCGGGCTGGAGACAGGACTGGCAGACGGGCCTGGCTGAGAGGGGGCCAGGGCCGGGCCTGGGGGGTCAGGGGCGAGCTGCGGGGTGAGGGAGGCAGAGGGGAGGAGGCTCCGCCACGCCGGGAAGGGAGGCTGGGGCGGCGGGGAGGGGGCTTCCTGGAGGCCGGGAGGGCGGAAGCGGTCTGCACCGGGACTCAGGGTCCCGGGAGAGGGGCGCCGCTAGGGGTCGGGCCGGGTCGGGCCGGGCCGGGCCGGGAGGGGCGGGGAGGCCCAGAAGCGCAGGGCGGGTCAGGGGCCGGGACTCGCGAGGAGCGGGGTTCGGCGCCGACCGAGCCGGGCTCCCACGGGGCCGGGCCCCACTCACCGTGTCCGAGTTGCGATCGTTGCCGGGGGCCAGCGCCGTCCGCGAAGACATCTTCTCCGGGTCCCGGGGCAGGGGCCGCCGGGTGGGGGGGGCGGGGATCCCGGGGTCCCCTTTGCTCCCCTCCCCCCCCTCCGGCCGGGGACGCGAGCTCAGGAGCTGGGATCCGTGGACGCCGAGTCGGCGCTGCAGGAGGGGGCTGGGCGCGGGGCCGGGACGCGACGCTGGGGGTCCTAGTGGTCCCGCGCGAGGAGGAGCCCCGGAGACGCCATGGGGCGGCCGGTTGCGGCGGCAGCGGAGGGGGCGCGGAGGGGGCGCGGAGCCGGCCGGGGCGGCGGCGGCGGAGGGAGGCGGCGCAGGGGCCGGAGGAAGGGACGTCAGGAGGCGGGGCGCGGCGCTGTGGGGCGGGGCCACCGGACCACGCCCCTCACCCTCAGCCCTTAAAGGCGCAGGCCCGGGCGGACTAGGGGCTCCGGGGGTGGAGGCGGGTCCCGGCGTGCCCTTTTGGAGCGTGTTCCCACAAGACCGCGGAGTGCAGGCGGGCGGGGAGCGGAGAAACGCGGAGGCTGAGCGCCGGCCCGAGCGCCGAAAGATAGCGAGAGGTGAAGAGATAGAGACACAAAGAAGCAGGGACGGACACCTGGGCCGGGAGAGACACAAAGAAGTGGACAGAGAGGCAAAGGATAGAGACACAAAGAGAAGGACCGGAGAAGGGGGCGGTGGGGAAGAGGGAAACAGAAGAGACGCGGGGAGGGACAAAGACTGAGACAGAGACCGGTAACTCAGACGGGCGGAGAGACAGAGACAAAGAGACCCCGGGAGGGAGATCAGAGGCGGAGCCGAGTCCGGGTCACACACGCGGCGCCGCTGGACCCACTAGTCTATTCCAGTCCGGGGTGCGCGGAGAAAAGGGGAGTACCGAGTGGCCTTTCCCCCGGTCACGCCGCCCCAGAGTAAGGTACACGCCCTGTCCCGTCTGTTTCAGGCTTTGCGCTTCGCCTCTCAGTGCCCCTTCCTGAAAACCAAGTGTTGGTAACTCCAGGGTGCTAGGCTAGCTCCGGAAAGCTGCTTGTTAAAAATCGAAAGAATCTGGAACTGGCTGTTAACCACGGCCATTATTAAAAATTAAATCATGCAAACAAGCAATTAAATAAGTTATATTAAAAACAAAGGTGCTATACATTTATCGCATCCTGATCATTTTGCTTCATTTTCTTATTTTCTGTGATCTTCAGGTTAGTGGCATCTTTTGGATCTTTATGAAATTGCTATAGAAGAGTGGGCTACTATGTATTTCCTCCCCAAAATGTTTTCAGGGACTCCCCACGATAGCTTGAAATTGCCCCCAGTGAGGATATTTACATCATGAAAATTGCCAAAGGTTACAAATCGATATTTACCAGCCCATGGCGGGTCAAGGCCATAGGTTTCGTGGATTCATGGAGACCGTCCCATGCTGGGCTCCAACCTCGGGGTCCTATCCATGAGGTAGGGACCATCCTTACCGATCTGTCCACAGAGGAGGAACCCGAGGGAAGAAGTTAGGCGCCCAAAGTGGCCGAGCCAGCGGGTGGCATGATTGGAATTTGAACTCAACTGCTCCCAAACTCCAAAACTTGAGCTCTTAGCCATGATGGTTTCCTGTTTCCGAAGAATATCAACAGCAACCTCAGTGCCAAATAAATAAATAAGCAAGTAAGTAGATAGATAGATAGATAGATAGGTAGATAAAATCCAGAAATATATAAGTGAATTGCTTCACGATTGACAGGAAGATTAGAACTTCATTAATACTATTATTTAGAAAATGAGACCTGAGGAGTTTTAAATCTGGAGGCAGAAAGAAGTTCAGGATGGAGTCCTAGAAGCTTTGTGATCTCCAAGTCTCTACAGTTTAAGAACTAAGGCTAGGGCCGGAGGGTTAGCTCAGTGGTTCCGGCGCCTGCCTCGCAAGCGCAAGGACCTGAGTTCGATCCCCGGTAACCACATATAATGCTGGGCGTGGAGACACGCCCACCAACAATCAACATCGTATACCACAATGCCGGACATGGTGGCTCACGCCTGTCATCCCAGCACTCGGGAGGCAGGGACAGGAGGATTGCTGAGTTCGCGGCGGCTTGCCTGGGCACCATAGTGAGCTCAGGGCCAGCCTGAACTACAAAGCGAGACCCTGTCTCAAAAAGCAAAAAAAAAAAAAAAGAACTAAGGCTACCGGAGTGAGATGGGGGGCTGAATCGCCTCCAATTTTCCCCAGCGCCAGTGTTGACGGCTGCAGTTCTCCCCTGGACCACACGAGGGCAGCAGGTCGCCTCTTTACGTGGGGCACACGTGGGAGCCTCCCCTGCTCCCTTTTTAGTCAATGCTGTCTCCACCTCATTTTCAAGATGAGGGAGCCTGAAGATTGGATTACTAGAGTGAGGAGTGCCAACTAGATAGATACTGGAAACCTCAAGTTTAGTGAGAGAAGTAAACACAAAGATATTTGTATGATACTATTTGTATGATGGAGCCAGACATGATTCCAAGTGCCTGTCATCAAAGTCCTTGGGGAGGCTGAGGCAGCAGGATGGTTGCGAGCCTGAGGCCTGCCTGAGCTACATAGGGAGATTCTGTCTCAGCAAGACAAAACATTTATGTGACATATCCAGGATAGGCAAATATATGAAGACAAACAGTGACTTAGTGTGTGCTAGAGGCTGGGGGAGGGGCGGGGTCTGTTTTGGGGGTGATGCAGGTGTTCTGGAATAAGATAACAGTGATGTTTGCTGCAACCTTGTGCATATACTAAGATTCATAAGTCACTTTTTTTTTTTTTTTTGAGACAGGGTCTTGCTTTGTAGTTCAGGCTGGCCCTGAGCTCACTATGTAGCCCAGGCAAGCCTGGAACTCAGCAATCCTGCCTCTGCCTCCCGAGTGCTGAGATTACAAGCATGAGCCACCACACCCGGCATAAGTCACATATTTTAAAAGTCAAGTTTTATGGTATAAGAATGATGTCTCAATTTTTTAAATTTAAAAAGGAAAGGAAAGAGAGAGCTGGGCATTGTGGTGCACACCTGTCATCCTAGCAACTTGGGAGGCTGAGGCAGGAGGGCCATGAGTTAGAGACCAGCCTGGGCAACTTAGCAATTTAGCAAGGTCTATTCTCAAAAGAAAAAATGAGAAAAGGAACCAGGTGTGGTGACACATACCTATAGTCCCAGCACTTATGAGGCTGAGGCAGGACAACTGCTGAGAAAGAAACAAAGAAAGAAAGAAAGAAATGAAGGAAGGAAGGAAAGAAGACTACAAAGCAAGACCCTGTCTCGAAAAAAAAAAAAAAAACGAGAAAGAGAGAGAGAAAGATGAAAAAAGGACCAGAATGTTGTTCCATGTGAAGGCCCTGGATTCAAACCCTGGAACTAAAGATAATAGTATAAATAACGCTGAGCATTGTTGTGCATGTCTGTAATCCCAGCACTCGAGATGTTGAGGCCAGCCTGGTGTACACAGAGTTCAAGGCCAGAACTACATAGCAAGATTTTATCTCAAAATGAAACAATATGTAAATAAAAGGGTTGGGGATGTAGCTCTGTATTCCCTGAGTTCAATCCATTGTACCTATACTCCAAAAAGGGGGAGGGAAGAGACGGTCGGAAGCTGGTCACAGGGCTCTGGGGACCCAGTGGCCCTGAAGAGCCGCCCAGGAGGCTGGGCCTGCCCTCTCCTCTCACTCCAGATCAGCGGCCCCTCCCCCTTAGCCTCTCATCCTGAGGACTCAGGCGGGGGGGGGGGGTCCTTCAGATCCTGCAATCAGAACTGACCTACTTTCCTTCCCACCCAGTGTCCACAGCGCTCAGGGACCCATGGATGCCAGCCCAAGCCCACCTCTGCCAGAGCGGAGGATCCAGGCTGAGCACTGGGGCTGCGCCTGGGTCCTGAACGGCCCTGACCCTGAAACTCACCCTTCAAAGTGACCTTGACCCCCACCCCCAGTGTCACCCACACCATCCTGTCCCCAAGTCCTGACCACATTCTCTGCCTCCTCTGTCACCAGTTTAACCATAGTAGGAAGATCATGTCTAAAGTCCCCTTCTGTCCTCAGCCCAGTGTCCCCAATTACAGGTTTTTGAGTTTCATTTGTTTTTGTTTTGTTTTGAGTACTGGGGATTGAGTCCAGTGCCTTTGCATGAGCTGGATAGCTAGTTTTTTGGGGTTTTTTTTTAGACAGAGTCTCCCCAAGTTGCTAAATTGTCAAGGCTTAACTCAAATTTGCACTCCTACTGATATAGGGAAAATAAATATAACTCTCAACTAACTAGACATCAGCTATGCAGCTTGGGTTCCCTAAATCAAAGAATGAATCCTAAAGAACAGAGATTAAAAGTAGGATAAATTCATTGAGAAAGATAGCTCTTGAAAGACATGAGGGAACCGGAAGGTAGGTTGCTGTGGACCCCACTTTACAGAGGAAGGTTTTTGTCTTATTTTAGTTTAGCTTTGTTTTGTTTGTTTGTTTTTGAGACAGGGTCTTGCTTTGTAGTTCAAGCTGGTCCTGAGCTCACTACGTAGCCCAGGCAAGCCGCGAACTCAGCAATCCTCCTGTCTCTGCCTCCCAAGTGCTGGAATTACAGGTGTGAGCCACCATGCCTGGCACTGTGGTGTATGGTACCAGGGAACAAATTAGGACCTTGTGCTTGTCAGGCAGACACCAGAACCACTGAGCTAAATCCCTGGCCCACAGAGGCAGTTTTATAGAGTAAAACCAGGAGGTGGGTACAAGGTAGGTCAAAATTATGATCAACCAATAAGATTACAAGTAGAGCCACTTAGGTAATGTGACCCAGTGGGGAGGCAGGTCCCATAGCTAATATGTGGAAAAAACAAAGGTCTCTTTAGAAAGGATGGATCAGGAGGTCCTGGTCACCCACCTGGGTGGCTGATGTCTATCTAGATTATATTGGACCAGGTGCTACCAACTGTAGCATAATCTCAAACTTATTGCTAACCCCTTGGGGAGACAAGCGGGTCTGGTCATGCTGTCCTTACCTAAGGCCTGTGTGGGTTTTTGTTGTTGTTTTTTTTGTTTTCTTTTGAGACAGGATCTCTCTTTGCAGTTCAGGCTGGCCCTGAGTTCACTATGTAGCCCAGGCAAACCTCAAACTCAGCAACCCTCCTGTCTCTGCCTCCCGAGTGCTGGGATGACAGGCGTGAGCCACCACACCCGGCACTGTGGTATGTGGTATTGATTGCTGGTGGGCGTGAGTCACCACGCCCAGCATTGTATATGGTTACCTGGGATCAAACTCAGGACTTTGTGCTTGCGAAGCAGGTGCTGGAACCACTGAGCTAAATCTCTGGCCCCCACGGCCTGGATTTTGACAAATGCGCCTCCACCCACAGTTGAAGAATGTTCTCATCAGCACTGACCCCCTCGAGGGCCCCGGTGTGCCTGACTGCCTAGAATATTTCTATTACCCTTCCCGCCTCGGCCTTCCTGAGGGTGGGCCTTGCAGGTGTGCTCCCATGACCAGCCGCTCGAGGCTCTGCTGAGCACCTGCCCGGCCGGGCTGTGTCTGGGGCTAAGGTGACAGCAAGACCAGGGAAACCTGCTCAGTCGCCTTGACTGTGGAGCAGGAAAGTCAGAAACATTTCGAGGATGACGGATGCAGCACCTGGTCACTTCAAACTGTGGAAGGCACTGTGACAACCAGAGCTGTGTCCCTGGGGGAGAGGGCACAGAGCCGGGAAGGATCTAGAAGGCACGGCGAGCATGGCCAAAGAGCCATGACTTCAAAGCTATGCCCTGAGCCACTCCCGCCGGGTCCCCGGGCTCTGGGGCCAGTGGGCTGTCCCAGTCTTGTCCTGTACTAGGTCCTGTAGAGGGATGAGCTCCTCTGGGGACCCCACAGACTCCCGGGAGGTTGCAGCCTGGCGCTGTGGGTCACTCTGGGCACCGGTCCAGGGGGAGCGTTTGCCTGGGGTGCCCAGGATGGTGTTTGTCACCTCACGAGGCGTGAAGAGCAGGCAGGGGCGGGTGGCAGATTCCGGCCTGGGGCAGGGTGGGGCAACGCTATGGGCCTTGTCCTTCCGAGCCCAACCACAGGCTGCCTAAAAGGGCAGACAGATAATGAGTCCTTCCCGGCCCTGGCCCCAGAGAGGGAGGGGTTTCCTGACAGGAAATTGTCCTCCTCCAAGCCCCCCCTCCCCAGACCCACGCTCGCTGCAGGGCTGGCTCAAGGAGGCTGGGACAGGACATCAGTGGGGACAGAGACAGGCGCGGAGGACAACGGTGAGTGTGCTAGGGGAGGTGGGGAGGGAGGGACCTGTACCCCAAACTGTGGAGGGGCAGGCTGCCGGGGCAAAGAAGAAGCTGAGGCCAGAGCCTGGAGGGCAAAGCAGTGGGGAAGCAGGAGGCAGGAGCAGGAGGCTGTGCAGGGCAGACCTGGGGGCAGAGAGGTGGGGGTCTCTGGGGCACTCCGGACCATCGACGGCAGACAGTGAAAGGAGGCAGGGGGTCTGCTGTGCCCTAAGTCCAGACGGCAAGGTTGAGGCTCGCAGAAACCCACCGCTCGTCCCACCCTAAAGACTGGGCTCCCAGACATGGAGCTGTGGTCACAGACATGAAGCCGGGTCGCATGCAGGACCACAGAGACCTTGCCAAGCAAGGCTGAGACTGGACGGGGCAGGGAGCCTGGCCAGGGTGGCGGGCACCGGGCCGTGTCTGGTGCGAGGACCAGAGTGGGGCTGGACTGGCCAGAACTGGGTGCGCGGACAGATCAGTACAGATGCTGGCACTGCCAGTGCCAGACTGTACAGAGGTGACCCAGAGAGAGGCTGGCAGCCGAGGAAGGGGAGGAGGGGCCCGCGGAGGGAAGCGCTAGTGGCCGAGACATCCTGGAGGGGCGCCGGCGCTGGGGGCTTGAGGGGTGCCTGGAAGTGAGTCAGGGGCCAGCCAGGGAGGCAGAGAGGGCACTGGAGGGGCAGGATGTGAGGGCAGCTCACAGAGGGCGTGCTGGAGCCAGGAAGGGGAAGGAGGTCGGGCCCAGTTTGGGGCAAATGTTGCTGCCAGCTTTGGGGGAGCATCAGACATAGTTTGGGGGTGCCGGCTATATGTGGCGGGAGCACTTAGGCTGCTCAGGGAAGTGGCTTGTCTAATTTGGTCAGCATGGACTTCGGGCAGTCAGAGGAAAACTGGAGCCTGCCACTGTGGAGGGGTAGAGACACTTTCGGGGGATGTCCGAGCCTGCTTCGGGGTAAGGCCTGTGGAAGCCAGTGTGGAGGACGAAAGCCAGAGAAATCAGAGTGTGAGCTGCATGTTGCGTGGGGGGTGTCGATTACACACTGCTGTGGGGGCTCCAGGCAGGGGTTACCATGGTGATTGCCTCCCTAGGGCACAGGAGACCATAGAGACTGGCAGGAGGTCAGGTGATGCTTCTAGAAACAGAAGGGCTGAGAAGCAGAAGCTGACGTCTACAGCTTGACATGGGCAAAGAAAGGGGTGCATCATCCCAGAAGGAGGTGCCCGTACCCTACCACCAGCCTCCCCCAGGCCTCCACCCAGCCTCACACCACCCGCCCCTGCCCCTCGCCTGGCCAGAAGCCAGCAATAGTAGAATAAATCGGCCTCAGATGCTCTATTTACTCAAGTTGATCACAGTCATGCAGGGGAATATTACACAGCCCTCAACACAAACAAACAAGAGCCATATGGATGGACATAGCTAAATTTCACAAGTGCATAATGTGAGCAAAAGACAAAGAAAGCCTCAAGTTTCAGGCTCCAAATAGTGTACTACCATTTACGAAGAACCCATGTCAAGCAGTCCAGCCTCTCTGGACACGGTCAACGCAGGCAGAGGGTGTGGATCTTCCCGGATGGGTGGACAGCACAGTGCAAAGGCCAGTTCCCTTGGGAGAAGGCTGCGTGCAGTAGGGCCCAGGGAGGTGTCTAGGCAATGCGGTACACTGGGAGCCGAAACAAAACACAAGACAAAAGAAAAGCACATAGTGCAAATTTCTGAATTAGCTAGAGCTAGGATTCCAAGGACCAGGGTGTGTATTGTTCTCTGTATTTTTGTCTTGCTTGTTCATTCTGAGACGGGGTCTTGCTATGTAGTTCAGGCTGGCCTTGAACTGACGAGGTAGCCCAGGCTAGCCTCAAACTTTCAGTGATCCTCCTGCCTCAGCCTCCTGAGTGCTGGGATCACAGCTGTGAGCCACCATATCTGGCTGTTTGTTTTTGGTGGTAGAGGGGATTGAGCCCAGGACCTTTGCACAGATTGACATTGCCCACCCTTTTATTTCTATTTCAAGAAGGGGGTCTCACCAAGGGGCCCAGGCTGGGCTCAAACCTCCAATCCTCCTGCCTCAGCCCAAGTGGGGGATAACAGCAATGCATCACCACATGCAGTGTAGAGGGGTGCTTTTTAAAGTCATGCACCAGGTCTCAGGGTGCAGCTCAGTAGTAGAACATTACCAGGCATATACAAAGCTCCTGATTTGATCCCCAGCGCTGAGACAACAAACAAAAACAGTCTTCTATGGCTCCCTAGTGCCGGTGGAAGAAAGCCCAGACTCCTGGGGTTTCAGGACCTTGTGGCCTGCTCCCCAGTGACCTCTCCCAGGACCCACCGTCCCTCCTCCCCACCCAAGGAATGAACTGTCCACCTCCTTCCTTCCTGTGCTTCCTGTTGAGCACCCATCCCAGAGGGCCTGCCCTGAGCTTGGCGCTGGGGACACAGTAGTGACTGGGACAGATCCAGCCTCCCCTCCCGGGCTCCCAGGCCAGTGTGGGACACAGACCTGTCCCACGACAGAGATGGCCCAGCATGGATGGAGAAGCCCCAAGGGGGGGCCCTCACCCAGCCCAGGAGTCTGGGAGGGCTTCCTGGAGGAGGGTACACTGGCACTGAGTCCCAAGATCTGAAGAACAGGCTTCTCCTTAAAAGGACAGGCAAGCCAGGTGTGGTGGTGCACGCCTGTGATCCCAGCACTCTGGGAGGTTGAGACAGGAGGATCACAAGTTTAAACCCAGCCTGGGCAATTTTGCAACTTAGTGAGACTCTGTCTCAAAGTTAAAAAAAAAAAAAAATGAATGAATAAAGCCTGGGTCCAAGACCTAGCTGATGGCAGTAGAAACCCAGAGAAGCCTGGAAGCTAGAGGAGCAAGAGTTGATGGGATAGAACTGGTGAGCTGGGAAGCTCCCAGACCTTGCAGGCTGATGATGGCCGAGTTTTGTGTCGGGGCCCTAGGGAGCTGTGGGAGGCTCTGGAGAAAGGAGGCAGAGAGGGAGGTCTTCAAAGGTGGGATGGTGTCCAAGCTGGAGGCGGGACACCAGGGATGAGACTGAGGCAGGGAAACATGCAGGGGCTCAGTGTGGGGCACAGGCCAGGAGAAAGGAGGAAGAAGAACCAAAGATGGGAGACAGAGACGAACATAGCGGTGGGGTGGGCAGGACTCAGGAAGCCACGAGCCCTTGAGGGCAGAGACTGGCCCAATCTAACCGTCATGTGCCCAGTACCTGCGCAGATAGGGTGGGCTATAGGGCCTAGTATGTTTTCTGGTTTGTTTTCATTTTCGTAAAATACATACAACCGGATCCACCATTTTTTTTTTTTTTTTTTTGAGACAGGGTCTCGCTTTGTAGTTCAGGCTGGCCCTGAGCTCACTATGGTGCCCAGGCAAGCTGCCGCGAACTCAGCAATCCTCCTGTCTCTGCCTCCCAAGTGCTGGGATTACAGGCATGGATCCACCATTTTAAACTGTCTAGAGGTGCATAGCCCAGTGACACTGAGCATACTCGCAACCACACAGAATACCAGCTCCATCTGGCTCTAGACATCTTCACCCCACACAAAGGAAGCATTGGCAGTGCCACTGCTTGTCCTTTGCCCTGGCCTCAGGGTTCCTCTCCATCTCCACGGCCTCGCCTGTTCTGGACGTTTCCCCCAGGCGTCTGCTGCAGGGGTGAATGAGAAAGGACGATTTGGGAACCAGGGAGACAGGAAGCTGGTGCAGGCAGGTGGCTCACTGGCAGACAGGAGGTGGGATGCGTCCCTGCCAGGCTGTGCCACCTCCTGGACAGCCTTTCCCTTTCTGAGCCAGTTTCATCATGGAATGGGCTCTGGCATCAGATGGGTCTGGCTGCAAATCACAGCTGTGCTCCTGGGCCTTGGTGGGGCTTGAGACTCATACCTTTGTCTCCTGGATCTTCATTTCCTCAACTGCAAAATGGGGCTAGTAAGCCAAGTGCCATGGTTCATACCTGTAATCCCAGAACTCCGGGAGGCTGAGAGGGGAGAATTAAAAATTCAAGCCCAACTTGAGGAACTCAACAATTTAACAAGACCTTGTCTCAAAATAAAATATAAAAAAGGGCTGGGGATGCTGGTCATTGCAAAGACACTGAGTTCAATCCCCAGCACAACCCAAAAATGGAGATAGAAATAGCCCCCCCTAGGAGGACTGCACAGATTATACAGATTACCAAGTGCTCAGACCAGTTCCCCTTGCACAGATCCATTGGCACCAATGCCATCTTTCTTTTTCCTTTCTTTTCCCCTAGGTGCCAACTGTCGACATGCCCATCTTGAAGAGTCTAGGGGTGACAGATTCTAAGGTTCCCCGGGCAGGGACTCTGCCACTGAGATCCTCTCGGAACCCCTTTGAGGAAGTTCCAGGGCTGGAAGAAGAGCCCGGGGAGCTGGGACCCTTGCCCAATGGGACATCGTGTCCTCGCCGTGCCACCCTGGAGAAGCTGGTGGGCCTGGGCCCCTTCCGGCTGGGCTGGACTCCGGGCCGACGGGCAGGCAGCCCCGGGGATGGGCAGCCTCGTTCTTTCCTGGGCCGAGTGCTGGGTCCAGGGATTCGAAGGAGCTCAGCAGACTTCGGCCTGCTGGCCCGGCTTCAGGGGACCCGAGCCCACGGGGGCGAGGAGGCAGGGGACGCGGCGCGGAGGCTAGCCTTCCTGCGGCTGGGCCGGGGGCCCAAGCCCCGGCGTGCATCCCTGGCCGAGAGGGTGGTACCCGCAGGTGAGGCGGCTCCTGAGCCCCCACCCAAGGTCCCAGAGCCCCCGAAGATGAAGGAGCCACTGTCAGGTGAGTGAGGGTCCTGACCCACCCGGAGGGATCAGAGCTGGTTGCCTAGCCCGCCGGGTACCGCCCCTCTCCCCACTTCCGGTCCAGCCTCCACCTGCAACCCCATCTTCACTCACCTCACCTGTGTGTCCTACACCAGGTGAAACCCCCACCTGACCCCCTGCTTTGCAATCCCAGCTCTGGTCCTGCCTCCTCCACTCCCCACCGTGGCACGCTCTTCCTGCCCAGGCCAAACTCGAGCCAATCCCATTTCTAGCCCCCACTTGCAGCGTTGTCCTCACCCCGCACACCCCAGCTCCAGCCCTCCTTCATCACCAACCCGGCTGTACATGTGCTCTGACCTCACCCACCCCTGGCCTCCACCTTGAACTCCACCTCTACGGCAAGACTCCCCGGCCTGGCACCATTGGGGTGGGCTTCCTTCTTGAAACAACAGAAGGCGTTGTCTCATGGCCCCAGCAACGTGAAGCCATCTGTCCCCCACTTCCTGCTTCTGGCTGTTTGGCAGTCTTTCTTCTTTTTCTTCTCATTCTTTCCTTCTTTGTTTTTGAGATAGCGGCTTGCTATGCAGCCCAGGCTGGCCTTGAACTTGTGGCACTCTCTTGCCTCAGCCTCACAAGTGCTGCCGGCCAGCTTGGATGTCCCTTGGCTCATCGACGAATCTGTTCCTTCATCTTCCCTAGTGTCTTGACCGAATGTGTCTTCATGTCACCTTTGTGTGTCTCTCTCTGTGCCTCACTTTCCTCTTTTGATAAGGACACCAGACATACTAGGGCCTCTGACTTCAGTATTTCCTAGGAAGGTCACATTCTAAATACGCAGTGTTCGGACTTCACATTTCTGTTTTTGGGAGGATCCAGCTCAGACACAACACTACCCCATGTCCATCCTCATCACCGTGCCTGACCTGCACCTCAGGGTCCTCCTCTGTGCCCTTTCTGTCCCATGCCATCTTCACCGGTCCTGTGGTCAGTCTCTGTCCTGAGAGACCTGCATGTCGCCCCATTGCCATCTTTAACCATCTCTGTGCCAGGCGCCGTGAGGAGCTGGCAGCCCCGCCCCTCCCTCCTCTCCGCCCCAGCACCATCCTCCTTGACCTCACTCCTCATCCGCTTCATGGCCCTCTGTTCCCATCCATGGCCCTTCCCCAGCCTCCATGACAACTGTGCCGCAACTCGGCCTCTTCCCGTTCAGTCCCACTCATCTCCCGCCATCACCAGCCCAGCTGGAGCCCGAGCCCAGGGCCTCTCCAGACCCCAGCTGACCCGGTCTCCCCACGCTGGGCCCATCTCTGGAACCCACCACCACCCGGCCCCTCCGACCCCACCTCGTGCCCACTGTCCGGGACCTCCTGGACCCCCTGTCCTCTGATGCCCTCCACATCCTGGCCAGAGGCTCCCAGGGGACTGGGAGGGCACTTCGGGGAGTGAGGAGGGGGTGACTGGAACCCCCGCCTTCTGGAAACGGATGGGCAGAAATAGCGCTGGCCAGGAAACAGTCTCTCTGCCAGGGAGGAAGCGGCGGGGGAGGTGTGGGGGTAACTCTGGGCCGCGGGACCCTCCTGCCTTCGCCCGGCCTCCCCACCCCATGAGTCCCCTCTTCCGGGTCAGCCTGACCTCCCAGCGTGCCAGATGCCCACTGCTGCCCTCTCACCCCCTGGGACCCCAGCTCTGGCTCCAGCTCACTCCTGGTCCACCCGGCCCTTTCACAGTTCTGACCTCCTCCCTCAAGCGCAGCCGCCGGCACCAGTAGATTCCTGAACCCTAACCCTTGGCCCCGGCCCTGGGCCTCGGCCCCTGCTTACTCCTGTCACCCTGTGGTGGACCAACACCTGCTGGCCTTGGGGCCTCCACAGGCTCCTTCCCAGATCCTCAACTCCTCCCCTCCCTTCCGCACCCTGGCCTCCCATCTCGGGGTCCCGGCGCTGACCCCTGCCTTGCCCCACAGTGCTGGAGATCCTGAGCCTGATCCAGCAGCGCGAGCTGGCGCGCGCCGACGAGCACATCCTGGAGCTGGAGGCCGAGGAGCTGGCGTCGTCGGGCAGCTGCGTCCCGGGCCCTCCCCAGGCCGAGGGCCGCCGGGCGCGCGACGTGGCGCTGCTGTACGAGGCCCTGCAGCGCGAGCTGTGGGCGCTGGTGCGGGAGACGCTGGCGGGGCCCGGGCCGGGCGCGGGCGCGGGCGCGGGCGCCGTGGCGCAGCTGGGCCAGGTGCTGGTGCAGGAAGAGGCGGCCGACGGGCGCCGGGGCCCGGGGGCAGCCCGCAAGCTGCGCACCCGCTGGGCAGAGGCGGTAGCGCGCGCAGCTCGTGAGCGCCTGGAGGCCGCGGCGCCAGGGGCGCCCGGGGGCCTGGCCGGGCAGTTGGAGGCGCTGCGTGCGCGGCTGCTGGAGGACATGGCGGTGGTGCGCGGCCGCCTGGCGCCTGCCTACCCCGCCGGCCTGGGCGCCTTCGGCGTCTACCTGCGCGGCTACCACGGCGCGCTGGCGGAGTGGCTGGGGGCCTCTGCCCGCCGCAGGCTGCCGCTGTCGGACCGCTACGCGCTGCTGCACTGGCACAACCAGGTGTACCCCAGGTGAGCTGGGACCGGTGCTGCCAGGTTATCGCGCCCCAGCCCCACTCCCAGGCCAGCAGCTGCAGACCTCATCGACCTCAGAGCAGCCGGCCCTTGAGTCCTGGAACCCTGATTCCATTGGCCCTAACGGGCCTGTGCCCGCAGGTGATAGTCAAAGCACTGGTTATTCCCACCTTGGCTAACCACCTTGGTTAACCCTCCCGGTTACTCCAGACCCAGGGCCTTGGCCCTATCTGCACCTGCACTTCCAGGCTCTAAGCAAAGGCCGCTTTCCCCTTCCTGGAGCACCATGGATTGATCCCCCAGAACTAGAACCTGGGCGTTACCCTGTTCCACTGCTAGAGTCTCAAGTACCTTGACCCTTCCAATCTTCCAAGCGTAGGGACCTTAGCACCATCTGCCCTTTGGCCCTGGAGCCCACAGGCCCCACTGATTCCTTCAGTTCTAGAATGTCGGCACCGCTGAGTCCTGAGAGCTGTGTGCAGTGGGTCCACCCAGTCTGAACCATGGGTCTCTCATAACTGTCCTGATCTCCACTGCCCGCCCTGGGGTGTTAGCACAGTGGACGTCCCCACACTAGACCCTCCTCCTGCTCTCTCCCTACCTTGATACTGTAGAGTCTTAGAATTCCAGAGTCCTTATCTTGCTCTATCTCTAGGTCTTAAGGACATCAGTGCTGTTGATGCTTTCGATCTTAAAAGTGTGACTTCAGGATCCTCTCAACTCTACAGCCTTAGTGTCAGCGAGCCTGCAAACCCCACTCCTCTGCCTCTGCCCCCCTAGGCCCTTGCCCTTATCCCTGCTGGCCCTGCTAGTTTTAGAACTGCTGCACTGTAGACCTCTCAGAGGCTACAATTGCAGTGTCCAGAACCTCAGGGCCCTTGACCTCCCAGGGTTGGAATCTGTGGGACCCTTATACCCTAAAACATACCCTTCTTGTGACTGGAGGATGGAAAACCAGATATGGTGATTAGCTGCCCACCCCGTCACAGGTCCAGTCTGACAGCAAGGGGCTTGCCATATGCAAACCACACTTTAGAGAATGAAGGGACAAGTGGTTCCTCAGGATGCAGCAGCCAGGAAAACACCAGCCCTGTAGTCATTTGGGCGCATGTGTCATGGAGGCTGTCAGCCCATCCAGAGAGGAGAGGGCAGGCCAGGGAGTCTGGACAGCTTCTTGGGGCTGCGGGATAGGGCTTGAGCCTGATTTGTAAGGAGATGGTATTCTGATGCACCAGATGCTACAGGCAAAGCCTGGAGTGCAGGCGGCCTGGGGAGGCCCAGGGATGCCCAGCCCAGGCATGCAGGGGGCAGGGAACGCACTGAGGGAGAGGAGCAGAGGCAGAAGGGAGCGTGTCTGGGGAGGCCCAGCGTGGGGGAGGCCCCGCTGTCAGATCAAGCTTGAACTTGACCCCAGAAGTCTTGCCCGGACACCATCCATCAGGTGACTCAGTTAGAAACAGGGGAGCAGCCATTCCAAAGATTTCCTCTCTGATGAGCAAAGCTGGTCCAGAGAGAGGAAGGGAGTGGCCCAGGGTGACAAAGAGGAGGTGTGAGGGCACGAAGAGGTGTCCCGTCACCCAAGTCCCTACTCACACACTTTTACCCATCTCTTACCCCCACCCCCAGGGAGGTCCTAGGGCTGGTGGACATGGTTGCTCTGGAGAATGGGGAGCTGGGGCCCCTCCTGTCCCCCGGCACCCTGCGGGGTCTGGAGGATGAATGTGTCACAGATGTCAAGGTACCTGGGACCCACACTGGTGATCTGGGGCTTGGAAGTACTCTGGGTGGGGCTGGGGGGGTAGGGGCCTCTTCTGTCTTCACTGTTTTCATGTCCCTCGCCCTGTGTGAGTTCCAAGTTCTGCCCCAAGGCCAGGACCTCATGAGCCCAGACTGGATACACACAAGTGTGTATCCCATATTGTACCCCAAGCACTTGCCCTTGGGGGGTAGGGACACTCGGTTAAGGTCCCCTATGCCAGCCGCCTTCAAGCCTCTGAGCAAGAGGATCCTAGACCCAGAGCCGTGGTGCGGGAGCCTGAGCTCTCCCACCGCTAGCATCAAAGCAGCCATGCACTACTGCGAGGCTGAAAATAAACATGGTCAAGACAGCTTGGGCAACGCAGAATGGGCCAGTCACCCTATCCAGCTTGGCTATAGTGCCATCTCCTTGTGCGTGCCAGGCTTACCTCAGACATAAGATCAGATTCCAGCAGCTCCAGAACATGGAGAATCAAACATGTCTAGCTCGACCCCCTTGCTGAGTTGAAGACCACCCATTGGGTCAGAGAATCAGGAACCTTCACAGTTCTCGAATCCAGAATCTGACAGTCCTGAACTAGTGGTTCAGCAGGACCTGGGAGCAGAGTCTTAGCACCATCAGACAGTAACGGATGTAAAATGGAGTAAAAATGGAGGCCTTTCAACTCTGTGACTATGAGGTGGAGGAAACTTCAAGACCTAGACCCAGAAACTGAAGGGCTGGGCAAGCTTTCCATTTGGTCTCTCTCAGCAGCACCTCCCTGAGCTTGGTGCGCTGGGCGGATCCAGATCACTTGGGGCTATGGAGGGCGGGGCCCTGGCAGGAGAAAGAGAAAGACCCCATGCAGCCCTGATGCCTTCTGCTTCCCTGCCGGCTCCAGGCTCAGACACGGGCAGCCCTACTTCGGGTGCTGCAGGAGGATGAGGAACACTGGGGTGATCTGGAGGACCAGACCGGCAGCCTGGCCCAGGACGTGTGTGAGGTAGGAGGAAGGGGGACCCGCTGGACCTGGCGGGGCTGGACGGAAAGCTGGCCGGACCTCACCTCCTGCCCCCCACCTGTGCAGCTGCTGGAGGAGCACACGGAGCGAGCACCCCGCATCAGCCAAGAGTTTGGGGAGCGCATGGCGCACTGCTGCCTGGGGGGGCTGGCAGAGTTCCTACAGAGGTAGGAGCAGGTCTGGGGTTAGCACCAGGTGCCCAGGTCTGCCACAGAGGGGAGTGGGCATCAAACTAGGGTGAGCCCGAGCTGAGCATGGGGGCACCAGCCTGGAATGGCGGTACCTGGGAGGCTGAGGCAGGACTGTAAATCTGACCCCAGCCTGGGCAGTTTAGTGTCTGCAGGACTACCTCAGAATGAAAATTGTGAAAATAATAATTTTAAAAGGGCTGGGGATAAAGTTCAGTGTCAAAGACCTTGGGTTCAACCTTCAGTACCAACCCCCACCCCCCTAAAAAAAAAGTCAAAACATGAAAATCAAAACAAAAAAATCCCCAGAACCATATTGACAGAGGTGCGGGGGAGGCTGTATGGACCCTGCCACCTGCCCCATCCCCCCACCCAGCTTCCAGCAGCGCGTGGAGCGGTTCCATGAGAACCTGGGAATCCGGGAGCTGCCGCCTGACACCTACATCAGCAAGACCATCGCTCTGGTCAACTGTGGGCCCCCTCTGAGGTGAGCACTCCCACATTCTACCCCCTGCGTAGGGTGGTTCTGGGTGGCAGCTGAATTGGGGTGTTGGTTCCTGGGTGGGGATCAGCAAGAAATCTAGGAGCCCCAGAAACAACTATAGCACCACGGAGGAGTCTAATCAGAATCACAATACTGAGGGTCATGGGCTTTAACCCAAGCGCTTCCTTCCTCGCACCAGGCTTCTCCTCTTCCTCTCCTCTGTCCAGAATATTGAGGTGTGACAGTTGTAGAAGGCTCTGGTCATGGTGGTGAGTGGCTATAATTGCAGTGCTCAGGAGGCTGAAGTAGGAGAATTGCCATGAGTTTGAGGCCAGCCTGGGCTGGAATCCCAGTCAAGGCAATGCTGGACTACA
Source organism: Thryonomys swinderianus (assembly GCA_004025085.1). Classification (NCBI taxonomy): domain Eukaryota; kingdom Metazoa; phylum Chordata; class Mammalia; order Rodentia; family Thryonomyidae; genus Thryonomys; species Thryonomys swinderianus. The sequence goes on along the minus strand of PVIC010024304.1, from coordinate 2,617 downwards.
TAGCAAGATCCCGTCTCAAAACACCCAAAAGAGGAGCCGGAGGGTTAGCTGAGTGGTTCCAGCATCTGCCTCGCAAGTGCAAGATCCTGAGTTCAATCCCTGGTAACCACATACAATGCTGGACATGGAGACTCATGCCCACCAGCCATCAATACCACATACCACAGTGCCAGGCGTGGTGGCTCATGCCTGTAATCCCAGAACTTGGGAGGCAGAGACAGGAGGATTGCTGAGTTCGAAGCTTGCCTGGGCTACATAGTGAGCTCAGAGACAGCTCGAACTACAAAGTGAGACCCTGTCTCAAAAACAAAACAAACCAAAACAAAAAAACACCCAAAAGAAAAGAAAGAAAGAATAATTTTTTTTAAAAAAGAAAAAGACTCACTGATTCTAAGAATTATTATTTTTGTTGACTTATTTTAAGTTTCATTTAAAAAATATTTTTTTGGGTTTTTTTAAATTGAATTCTTTATTGGTACAATTTATATACATCTCAAAATCACATATAACATTGGGAAATTTGTACCAGTATATGCCACAAGTTAATTCTCATTTTTACCCATATCCCTACCCACTCCTCCCCCCTTTATACATGCTCTTTTATTTTCTTTCTGTATCATATTTATTCCTTCCCCTCATCACATTCCCACACCAAGTTTCCTATAGAAATTTTTTTTGGTTTTTTGAGAGGGGTCTCCCTTAATTTGTTGCTAGATGACATATATACCTAATGCAATGAAGTGCTAGGTGAGTAGCTACTGTGCTGTAGCATTTAGGGGCTCTCTGCACACAGCATAGCATGTACAGGCTTCTTCCCTTTCCCCGTAGCAGCTAGGACAGCTTCCCACGTACTAGTGTCGCTCTGTCCAGGTCTGGGCAGGGGGTCAGTAGCCGCTCGCTTGCTAGTTGCCTAGCATATGTGAGGCCCCAGGCCAAGCACTGAAAAAAAAAAATCCCTGTTCCTTTTACTATTGGAACTGTACATAACCCACTGCTCCCAATTGTGGTCACTGGTTCCACATTTCCAGGACACATCACCTTCTGTTAGTGTCATCCCGCTGGGCCCAAGGGCTGCCTCCATAGGCCAGGGGGTTGCAGGCCGCAGGGAGTCAGCCTGCCCCAGTGTGAGGAATTGTACAACAATTCAAGGTAAGTTAGGAACCACAGCCAGAATGGAGGCCTCTTTACTGCTCTCCAGCACCAAGAGAGAGGGCAAGTGCACACCTGTGATGCCAGCACTCTAGGAGGCTGAGGCAGGGGGATTGGAATCCCAGCCCAGATTGGGTCATTTAGCAATTTAGCGAAACTCTGTCTCAAAATAAAAAATTAAAGGGGCTGGGGATGTAGCTCAGTATGAAGGCTGGGGGCTCAATCCTCAGTACACACACACACACACACACACACACACACACACAGATGCACGCACATGAACAAAGAGAAACAGACCCCCAATAACCTCTCTCCCCTAAATAACCTAGTCTCCCTCAGACATCTCCATACCTGCTGACATTCCCCCATTCCCTAAATATTCCATATCCTCCCTGACACCCCAAACCCCAGGCAGTCCCCTATCTCCCAGGCAACCCCTGACATTCTTTGTTTTGTTTCATTTTGTTTTGCTTTGAGACAGGGTCTTGCTATGTAGTTTAGGTTGATCTTGAACTCATTACATAGCTCAGGTTGGCCTTGAACTCATAGGAATCCTCCTGCCTCAGCCTCCTGAGCCCTGGAATTATAGGTGAGCAGCAGCATGCACAGTTCCCAGGATCTTTTCCAGTTCCTCAACCTTCCCTGAGCCCCTGACCATCTTCAGTTTCTCCTCTGACCAGTCATTTCCTTCCCCCCACAAATGGAGTCCACTCACAGTGCAACTGGTCCACGCAGTTGGGCTGAGCTGTTGGGGCTCCCTGACTTTTGGCTCTGCTTGATCTCCACAGAGCTCTGGCCGAACGCCTGGCCAGGGTGGGGCCCCCCGAAAGTGAGCCAGCCCGGGAAGCTTCAGCCAGTGCTCTGGACCGTGTTACCCAACTCTGCCACCGAGTCCTGGCCGACCTGCTTTTCCAGGAGCTTCAGGTGAGCCAGGGGCTGGGGCAGGGCTGTGCCAAGACAAGGGGGTGCCCCACTGTGCAACCTCTCAGCCCAGGGTTCAGTGTTGGGTCAGGTGCTGGGGGGAGGAAGTGAGGAGGGAATGGCCAAGGGAAGGAGAGCGAGCCATCAGCAGGAGGGGACTTGAGTGGAGCACTCCTTGCTGAAGCCCCCCAAATCCATGCCAAGGATCCCCTTTTCTTACTCTGAATCCTCAGAACAAAAGCCGAAGTCCCCAGCCTGGTTCTTGTGGCCCTGCACACCTGCCCCTCCCCCCCTCAACCTGCATGCCCCACTCTGACCAGAGCAGCTCCTGGGCCTTTGCATTTGCCAGTCCTGCTGCCTCCATTTCTCTCCCCCCCGGGCCCTGTCTCACACCTTTCACATCTTGACTGAAATGTCACCTTCTCAATGAGACTCTTCCTAATCATCCCACTTCACATGGAAACACCTGTAGCGCCAGCTATTCAGGAGGCTGAGGCAGGAGGACTGCTTGAATGCTGTTCAGGGTCAGCCTGGGCAACATAGTGAG
>PVIC010024303.1:0-26139 GCA_004025085.1 Thryonomys swinderianus | reverse complement strand
ACCCAATTCAAAAATGGGCAACTGAAATGAACAGACACTTCTCAGAGGCAGAAGTCAAAGCAGTCAAGATACATATGAAGAAATGCTCAACATCTCTGGTCATTCGAGAGATGCAAATGAAAACAACATTGAGATTCCATCTCACTCCCCAAAGAATGGCCGCAATCACAAAATCAACCAACGATAAATGCTGGCGTGGCTGTGGGGAGAAAGGAACCCTTCTCCACTGTTGGTGGGATTGCAGACTTGTGCAACCATTGTGGACATCTGGGTGGAGATTTCTCAGAAAACTAGGACTAGGGGTCCCATTTGACCCTGCTGTACCCCTGCTAGGAATATACCCAAAAGAATTTAAAAACTCACATTGGAAAGACAGATGTACACCCTTGTTCATAGCAGCTCAGTTTGTGATAGGTCAATCTTGGAAACAAACCAAATGCCCATCAACTGGAGAGTGGATAAAGAAGATGTGTTTTTTTTTTTTACAAAATGGAGTATTACTCTGCCATAAAGAATGACAAGATCGATCCATTTAGGTGCAAATGGATACACCTGGAGGATATACTAATAAGTGAAATCAATGGATCACAGATAGACAATTTCTGGATCTTCTCTTTGGCATGAACACCTGTAGATGCAAATGAGTTCTAGAAAGTAGGACAGCTTTTATAGCGTGGAATATTTCTATAGGAAATTTCGTGTGGGAATGTGATCAGAGGAAGGAACAAATATGATACAGAAAGAAAATAAAAGAGCATGTATAAAGGGGGGAGGAGGGGGGTGTGTAGGGATATGGGTAAAAATGAGAATTAACTTGTGGCATATACTGGTACAAATTTCCCAATGTTATATGTGATTTTGAGATGTATATAAATTGTACCAATAAAGAATTCAATTATAAAAATAAAAGCTTGAGGTTTGTATTGATTGACTGAATCTGTCTTACATGTCACATAACACAAAAGTGCTACTGGCAACAATTAATTCAGCCCCAGGCCCTGTTAATGGATGGTATAACCAAAGAGATGGAAGTGCTTTCATGTTAACGGTCATCACATCATTGTGCTTTGTATCATGACCTTGTTGCCCTCATTAACGCTGCATTAGTAACTATCCTTGGTTGCAGGTCAGTTCTACTTATTCAACCCGCTGATCAGGTGAAGCTCCTCTTCCTCGGAATATCTCTCACTAGGATGTGCTCTGGGCCTGCAGCAGAACTGATTCTGTCCCTGCACAGTTCTTAATCTTCCCATCCAGCATTCTCAGATTCACCTTTCACAATTTCTCTTTTAGTATATGTGCTACCAAAGCGAGCACTCACCATTTCTCTTTTAATTAGTATGTTCTAGTCTCTGGAGGCTTGCATTTTTCTTTCGTTCTTCAGCCTCCTCCTCCATGTTGTCTTCTTTGCTCAGGAACAATCTTTCTCCAGATCTTCCTTCTTCACTTCATCCAATTCTCTGCTCAAATTTCACCTCATGTTGGAAGTATTTCTCCCTCATTGAAATAAAGCTCCATTTCTTCATAACCCTGATTCTCCACCAAGTCATTCTTATTTATCTTTTCTTCACACTTACCAAGATGTAAAATTGTATAATCAATTTGTATGGGTATATTATAGATTGATTGTTCTTATCATAACTCATGCATGTTTCAAATATTTTCCCAATATATCATTTATGTTATGTATGACATATAATTTTCTCTTTAACACACTCAAACTTATCCATGCATTTCTGACTATAATTCTGTTCATTGGTTTTATAATTAGAAAGTTCTCCTTTGGTTTTATATCAAATAATTATAGATAATGCTTTTTTCCTCAATACTGAAATGATTTCATCAGTTTCTTTAATTTCTAACCCATCAAATGACATGAATACATGAATTAGGAAGTATGCTTGTTTCTTACTTATGTGTGACCAAGCACTACAGATTTAATATGGCTAATGGCTCCATACACAGAGTGTCCCAAGGGCAATGTCTCTCTGTAGTCCTATTTGTTGTGTTCTGAACTATTGGTTTAATTTGAGTCAATATCCTCTTATTTAAAATTAGGAAATTTTTACACAGGTAATCATTAAAATGATTTTCTCACCTTGTGAAAACAATATTTGCTATCTTGTTTACTCATTCAGATGAAATTTAGATTGTTACATTTGTTGAAATCACTCTTACTCTATAATTTGGTATAAATTAGTTAACCTTTTTTTTTTTTTTTTTAGACAAAGTCTTGCTATGTTGTTCAGCATGGCCTGAACTCCCTGTATAGCTCAGGCTGCCCTTGAACTTGTGGTAATCCTACTTCAGTTTCCCACGTGTTGGGATTACAGGCATGTGGCAACACACATGGTCCAGATAGCATTTTATACACTTAAAATTTCACTTTATGTTACAGAATTAAGAAACTATTTATTTATTTACTTACTTACTTACTTACTTACTTACTTACTTACTTACTATTTCGAGATTTGTTTTAGGATCTGCAGGAAAGATTCCTAGTTTTCTTTTCATATCTTTAGAAGTTTTCATTTATATTATAACTTGCATATTTGACTTCAGTTATTTGAAAGTTCTTGATATTATCATACCACTTCTAACAGAGTGACTATTGCTTATCCATGGTCCCAATTTATATCGCTTTTGAAAAAAGAATTCCGGGGAGTAATGCACAGTGTGATGGGGGAAATATGCAAAGAACGGGCATGGGACTTAGAAAAGAAACACTTTCCACATGTGGCTATATTGGTTCTTCTTATGCTGAACTTTCCACTTTTACACAGTCATCCCTCCCACTTAAGATATGCTGTACTGAAAAGTCGATTACAGAAAAGTACACTGTTACCACCATCTAATACCAGATCACTAAATAGTTTTGGAGGCAAAAGAGTTCATTATGGGTGAGCAAGAAAAGGGCAGTGATAACAGGAGTCAGAGGAAAGGGCCTTGAGGAAGTCCTGCTAATATCATCCTATCCTGCTAATATCATGCTAATAAAGAGTCACAGTAGTGTTGGTTCTAAACCAACATGCCAAGCAAAATAGTTATCAGTAACAGTGGTTCTCGTCAAAATGAAAACTATAGTGATTCATCTCTATTAAGCTATTTGCATGATGCATGGTAGATGGCCATGGTCTGGCCTGGGAAAGGACAGTTGTGTGAAACTTCCTGTGCCCTCAAAAACTAACCTGATTAAATGAGGGAGGGAAGCATAGCTGGCAAGGACAGAACCAGAAGAAATGTGTCCAAACCTAGGTTGAGTTGTCTTCCCAAAAGTAGAACCTGTGTTATCATGAATGTTGAGCAATGACTTTTTCTCTCTGCAAGCAGTATGTCTACAGCCTCCAACCCTCTCTAGATTTTCTGCACTTTGAAGCAATTTAGCATCAGAGAACTCAGATATTCGAATACATTCTTTCAGATCTCATGTCCTGTATTGGAGCTCAAAAGCTTTTCAAAAAATAATAAAAACACAATGCCATTGTAATGAGAATTGAAATAGTAGCCTTCTGGGAATATGATTTATTCTGTTTGGACTGCAAAAACAAATACCATAAACTATGTAGCCTATAAACAATAGAAATTTATTTCCCAGAGTTCTAGAAGCTGGGAAGTTCATAGTCAAGGTCCCAGAAGATCTGAGAGTTTTGTGTGTATTTTTCATATAATTGAAATAACACCTTTCAACTAATGATGACCTTCCAAAATTGGTGGAAGGAGAGATACAACTGTCTGTGGCATCTTTTTTTTTTAATGTTCTGATCCTGTTTGTGAGGATTCTTCTATCACAGCCTCACCACCTCCCCAGAGTCCTCATCTCCTGATACCATCACCTTGGGAATTATTAGCGTTTCAAGGTGATGAAGGAAGACAAAACACAATAATGTTCAGGCACAAATAAATCAAGAACCATAAGTCGGCTGTCATACTTAATACCATCTCTATGAATAAGGTGGTACACTTAAAACCCAGTTTCTAAATCAACCTTGGCTCCTTTGCACTGACTTTCTTGTGAGAACTGTTTGTATCAGTTGATCACTATCTGGCTCACACAGGGGACCCTTCAGCTCAATTGCTCGAACATGGAGCCATTTATAAGTTGTGATGGCTTCTATTTAACAAAGAAATGAGTTATGCCTTGAATATTACATTTGTGTACATCCCCCCCCCCTTTTTGTGAGACAGGTTCTCGCCTGAACTACAAAGCACATTTTGATGTGAGGTAAATTAGAGGCTGTTTCATTTATCACGTTGTGGCACGGAGGGTAAATCTGAAGGCATCTTGTCTTTCTGGAATTCTATTTTCCTAATAAGAATAGTTTTACTTTTTTTTTTTTTTCTTCTGGATGCAATCCTGGTCACCCACAGATATGGTCTGAGTCTCCCTTCTGTTTAGAGTACAGGCCTTTGTACTGGTTTTGCCTAGAACGGATTGTCCTTCCCTCAATATCTTTCTCTGTTTCTCTTATCCTGCTGTACCAAGGCACAGGCTTTTTATCTATTCACAAAAGTGAATTCATAAGTGCTGGTCTGTGATCAAGAAGCAACAAAGCTGTCATCTCCCTAAATATTTTTTTTTATATTTTGGTTGGGGTTGTCACTATAAACAAGAAAAAGTATAGCTAGATGGTGTTTCTTATGTGTGCACTCTGTCTCTCTCCCTAGTCATTTAGTCCCTCAGCCCAGCCCCCTAGAGCTGTGTCACCACCCTGAAGTAAATGGGGCTTCACAATTATATTATCATGGATTATAAATTGAGAGGATGCAAAATTTTCAGCATGTTTTCTTGAAAAACTGGTCAAGGAAAGAAAATAAATAAGGAAATAATTTGGTCGTCATTTCTCTTGAACTATTATAAGGATCTCAGCAGCCTTAGGGAGAAAAATCCCACCAAGTTCTCTTTCTCCCTCCCTCCATCCCTCCTTCCCTCCCTCCCTCCCTCCCTCCCTCCCTCCCTCCCTCCCTCCTCCCCTCTCTGTCTCTGTCTCTCTCTCTAATAGTTTCATTTTCATCTCTGCTGTTCATTTGGGAGAACAAAGAGTGATGGAAAGTATCTCTGGCAAAGTCTAAGGAACATTATTCTGGGAATAGGATAAGTGAAAAGGGTTATAAGAAAATGAACACGGAGACTCAAAGGACAGGAAAAGATCAAGTTGGCCTTGTACAGGAATTTTCATCAATATGCCAATCTCTTCCAGCAAGAAATGCCACAAAAATTAAAGCAACCTGAGCTCTCAAAACAAGGAAGTGATCATACTAGTGGCAGGCTGCCTGGAAGCACGTGGGGCAGAGGTGATGATTCCTTCATATACATGCAGCAGTCTCATTCGCAGGTCTGCATCAGATGGTGTTGATGCATTATAGACTTCCCTGTCTCCAAATTTATTCTCAAAATTTATTTTGATACAATATTCTAGATGCATTAGCAAATGGTATAAACATTCCAGAAGAAATCTATTTGCTTCCTATGTCCTGGGATCCTAAAACCTCTTTCTATAAATTCAAGTCACAGCAACATACTCTAGGCTTGATTTAAACCAGGCAACAATTGGACCCTGAGTATGAGCTTTGTGCTTCTATTGCAGATACACTTATGCTCCTTGTGATGACTTACCCAATGTGGGGTTTTCTTTTCTCTTATCATAGCAACCTACTTAGATTTCCTTTCAATTCCATCTTGTTAGCTTTTGCCTCTATGTCATCCAGGGAAGATTTGGGGAACTACTTTGTGGAGGAAGGGAACAAATTTGGAGACTGTGATGGGGACCATGGTAACGGTTGTCTGGACATAGTGAGTCACTAATGCTCTCTTCTGGTGTTAGAGATATGCATGAACATTTCCAAATGGTGCAGTTGGAATTATACACAGCCATTATAAGACTCTTTTCTCATTTTTAGGTTATCTGTAGATATAGAACTAGTGACAGTTTCAGAAACACCTTCAGATAGAAGAAATGGAGGATCCCTTTTGAGAGAGGGGCTTGGGTTGGGGTTGTTAAGGAACAAGATAAAACATTAATTTCATTTGGCTTCACTGGTTCTAAGTTGCTACTGCTTAGGAATATTTGGTTTTCCACAAATTCGTGACTTCTCTGAGTCTAGAACAATTTTTCTTCTTGGAAAATACAGTATTCTTTATGAGCTCATGAAATTAATTCCTATAATTATCCACAAGATAGTAATTTTGAGGAGTCTTCCAGATTTGTCCTGATAGGTCAATCACTTTAACAAATAGTTTCTGAAGGCTTCTACAGACATAAATCTTATTACTATTTGGCTTAATAAAAGATAGCTGAATTCCCAGATTTGCCTCTGCATTCAGTATATTAATATTTACTGCTCTGTAGAAGTACCTGAAAAAATATGTAGCTAGAAAAGTAAGGATAGTTCTAATAGCCTTTTCAGATAATAGTAGAGATACTTTTTTGAAAGAACACCGAAATTCAGCAAGTAGTAGTTTCTAACAGGTTATCTTTGAGAGGATTATGAAACATTATCAATAAACTTTTCTTATTCTGTTATAATTCATTGCAATTAATGGAGCCCCTTACCATATATGATTCTGTGTCATCATTCATTGCTGGTTTGGCAGATGTTGGTTCACACAACTATGCAAATCTTTCAAATGTTGGTGCCTTTCACTTTGCAATATCATGATATCAAATTTATTAATAATAATCTCATTTTAATGAGAACAGTCTTTAAATACTGGAAGGGCACCAAGCTCATGGTAATAGATACAAGGTTTCCAAAATTTGTATTTTCTATAGTTATTTTCCTAGAAGTGAAATTCTTTTATTTGCATGATATCTCCAAAATAACTAGTAGTTTGTCTAGTCTTCATAGCTTGTCTATCTTTCTTGTCTTTTCAAGTAAAAATTCCATTTCATAAAAAGATAGTTCATCTTACAACTCAATTAAACAAGTATTTTTCTTTAAGATAACTATCATATTTGGTATGAAGCAGAAATTCTTTATACATATCTTCCATTTTGCCACCTATCAAAATTATGATTACTGTTGTCCTTAATCCATACTGAAAAATACAAGAAACAAGTGATTTCTATAGATATAGAACTATGTGAGTGATATTTGAATAAGTCCCTAAGGCAACTCCTCCATTCCAGGCTTAGAGCTACTTCACGGGTACCAACAAACACATACCTTTGGATTTGTCTGTTTTGGTGTTATACTCAATGATTTATCTGGGTGAAGATTCAGCACCAGCTCTGAACCAGCTCAATTTGCTTCAACTCACTGGGGCCTTGTTAAATAAGAAGAAGTGTGTTCACAGTTCCAAACCTCATTTCATGCACAATTAGCCGTGCATAAGAAACTTTATATGAATCCAAATTTTTTTAAATGTTGAAGTTGAAGTCCTTTATGGTTATTGTGGATCCACATTAGGTTAAAGGAATCCTTTAAGGAGAAAAATATGATATTTTCATTTGCATAAAGACAATAAAATTCTTTCAGTAGTAATTTGCCTATATATAAAAAGGGAGAACATAGCACCTTGGTGACACAGACATCTGTTACTTAAACAGATGCCACCTTCTAAACTCACTCAAGCAGCCTCTGTTCCAACTGGAGACCTCTAAACTAAAATGCGATGTGTAAATTGAGCAGTGTGTAGACAAGGAAGAGGGCTTTTTATCTCCCAGCATCATTATAAATGTGCTTGGCTTTTGTGTATTTTTATTTTACCAAAATCTCCCCTCTCATCTCCCTGAATGATTCTTTTCTCCTAAATTAATTTTCAAAATTTGCAAAATCCAATTCCTCCAATATTCATTTCTGATTAACATCCTTCAAAAGAACAGATATCCATGGCTTTTGTTTGTTTTTTACTTCTTGCAAATGTACTGTAATGACTTCATAAGGTAGATCTAAGAGAGAAATGAAAGTTAGTTTAGTTTTTTTTTTCTAAGTAACACAGTCCCAAGGCTGATGTTTTCCAGTGAAGCAATACTTCCCAGACTGAGACTGATAAGTGCCTTCAGAAGTTAGGCTTACACTTCTAAATCAGCAGTTCATGAAAGGTATTACAAAAAACTATTATACTGCTATAATGGATGACAGCACAGTTGTATATGTTACACCTTGAAGTAAGCAGTAGGATTTTCAATCACTAGATAACCTTGAAACTGCTAAGGTATCAAATTGTTATCATGAATATTGTGCAGGAGCAGAAATAACTCAGGAAGCCTTTGTGAATAATAATCAGAAAACTGCAACATTTTTTAGTGAGAAAATGGATTCGAGGCACTGGTGTATTGACAAGCCTCTAACAGGAAGCCAAGGTAGACATTAGAAGTACATTTGCATCAAACTCTGCATCAATCCATCACCAACATTAGGTTTGTAAGATCCAATCAGTTAAAAAAATTATTGGTGAAGAATTATGTTGTACGTTAAGATTTGAAGGATAGAGAATAAGGACAGCCCACATTATTACTTCATATTAAAAATAACAAATAAGTAAGCAAATAAATAAATAATTTTTACTGTAACGCTTCAATTTCTCACTCTTAACTCTCAGATTTACTCATTTGAGCTGAGCACAAAGCAGAGATATGGAATATGAAAATTTTCTTAATAGGCATTTGAATCAACTGTAACATGAAGGCATGGTAGAAGGAGAGATAATAAGGGATTGTTATATATATCCTTTTCTCTAAAACTCATGTGTTTAATTTCACCAAATTCCATCTTTGTTCATGAGTGGAGCACACAGTGTCAGTCTCTGGCATTTCCAGACGACACAAGATACTGAGAGCCCTCGACAACCATGTGAAAACTCAATGTCTGGAGTGATTCATCATTGTGTCAGACCAGCCAGCACTTTGTCACAGTGACTGACAATGGGAGAAACTTGGAAGTAATACAAAGATTCTCTGTTCACTGATAATGGCTGCACTGTGATTAGAGAAGCAAGCTTTGAGTCTGTGAGGAGAATTTCAATTTCTCTCCAAAATTAATTTTGATATTTCACCATTTGTAGGTTAAATCCCACCTAATATGTTCCATTCTGTCTTATTCAAAAGTGGTCACTTTCATTTAAATAATTTCTGGAGCATGATTATTAAATATCACTACCCTTTATTATTGAATTTAATGCCTTATTGTGTAGGGTGAATGATTTTTTAAAAAGTGTAAAACCAATTACACCTGCTTTCTCCAGGGCTCCTTTCTCCAGTTGGAAAGGGAAGTGCCATCCAGCCAGGGGCTGTCTGAATTGACTGGCTGAGACTGATGGTGTTACCAATACAACCAAATGAAGTCATGTGCACCTCTTTTCTTGGAACTCAGAATCAGTCTACATTATTTAACTTGGTAAAATTGTAAATGGGCGATGATACTAATTTCTTATATCAGGTGAAATAGTACTAAATAAACTAATATAATGGGCATTTCAAAGGTCTAGAGAACCAAATGTAAGTGGCTTAAGGTATATCCACCTCCTCTATAGTAAATAAATAAAATACCATCTTCCACTGGTAATAAATCAAAAATATATTTTATTAAGAAACAAAAGTAAAATTTTTTCTAAATTATTCTAAAATATGGTTGTAAGAGGAATAATTAATTGACAGGTATCATAATAAAATAAGTATGTATTGATTTGTGTCTATAATTATATAAACACTGTAATATCATTACCTCATAGGATCATTTCATTCAGTTATTCATTTATTTCTTTCTAAAGATTAGAAAATGAAGACAAAGATTACATATTTCATGAATATTATATTGGTGAATAGTAGGGTTAGAAATTAAGACTACAAATAACTGCTTCCAGAGAGATTAACCATCTTTCTAGAATAAGAAGAATATGAGGGAGTTCTATTAAGATGAAGTTAAGGAATTAAAAAAAGGTACATGGCCAAATGCAAATGTGAGCTTGGAAATCTGGAGACTACTCTGACCTGGAGCACTGTGGGGTGCTGGGTGGACTGCACAAGAAGTGAGAAAAGAAAGTGAGGAAAGCAGAAGGCTACTGGATAAGGTTTCACTCCAAGTTCACTGCAGAAAGCAAATCTGTTAACTCCCAAGACTGCCCTCAGTTTATGAGTGACAGAGAATGTTCAAAAGTGACTGGAGAGGCTGTAACAAAACCCTTGGTTACTGTGGTATGATGAGCTTATAGCAGATGCTCAAGGTAAAGAAGGGACAATAAAGACATAATTCTGAAACTATGTATTGTCATTTATCCTGCAGCAAAGATGTTAGTGGAGTTTGCTAAATTCCAAAACAAAGAAGTCAATGATGGTAATGCCTCAGTGATACCGAGAAAAGCAAAGTTTCTGCAGCAGGTAACACTATACCTAGAGGAAGGCTTTCACTACAAGATCATCATTCCAGGTTTTGCACAGCCACCCTATTGGCAATTACGTAGATCAAAGAAATTACAGTGGCAGTGAAGAAGCAACATAGATTGGAGCAGAGGAAGCTGCTAGTGAATTGATAGTATGAGCTCCAGGTTGGTCTCCAATGAGAAAAACCCTCACCGCAATGGTAGTTGATGCAATCTTGATGCTCAATGACTTGCTGCAATTTAAAATGATTGGAATCAAGAAAGCAGAAGTATCAGCTGGCGACTGGTGTCACATTATTGAAGATGTTCTTTTACGCTGGATTTGAAATGCAACCTCAAAAGTACAATAACTCTATGATTATCTTTTCAAATACTGAGCTTCAGCTAAAAGCTGAGAAGGATAATGCTGAAATTACAGCCCACACAATTGAGGATTACCAGGCAATTGGTGATGCCAAGTAGAACATTTTCTACAACAAGATAGAGAATATTCATAGTTCTATAGCCAGTCATCTTGTCTAAATTCCCCATTATAGATGTGGTCAGCCAGCACTTTTCCCATAGAGGCATGTCCATGCCAGTCAGGTCCCCAAGAAGGATCTGAAGAGGACAATCATGCCCTGTGGAGGTTTGATCCAGATTCCCGTGAATCTTCTGTCAGCAGATGTGGTAGACTTCTGTCGGATGTTTGAAGAGATCCAAATTGGAGGCAGATTGTGTAAATTTTTACTGGCTTCCCCAATGCCAGGACATGCATCTTCATCATCCAACTTAGGGAGGAGATAGCACAAGGGCTACACGAGGTCATAGTGATCATCAAGAGGACCATCAGCAACAGCACAGTGACAGTTGTTGGTGTTGTGACTAAGAAAGAAATCCCCAAGTATTTGCTGGATTAATTAATGACTAGGAAAATGACTACTATGGATTGGGTCACATGTTGACTCTAGAGATCATCCCATACCAGCTCTGGGACAAACATCCTCACCAAGCCATGGGCTTGGCAATACCCAAGGGGACTGGTAGTATAGGGTGAACATCAACAATGAGCACACTGTTGATAACTTTGAGGCCTTACATGGAAGAGAGCTGTGGAACAGACCAATGCCCTGAGAGCAGCCCCTGAGACTTACTATGTATGTATAGAAATAGTCAAGGAACTGTGCTCTGCCACAGATGCTCCCCAGCAGCTGCTGGGGTTAACACAGGTCGCCCCACTGAGAAGCATCCCCCAGTCACACCACTCCCCAGGCTGGCTGCACTGGCACTAATTCTCTCTAGCGTCACTCACTGACATTATGGGTAATTAGTAATTGGCCCACTCACCCCTCACTAGAAGTTGTTTAAGTAAAACTACTGATATGAAAAAGATTATAAATCTGACTTGGTAGCTTTCCTCCAAATTGCTCTCATGAAATTCAAAATTTCATAGTTCTTAGGTCAACAAAATCTCCTTATTCTGAATAACACAAAAAGCAATATATGCTTATTTACCTCCCAAGTCCTATCCTCACTGGCATTCTGGTGATCTTTCACAGCTGACATGTTCCATCCTGATGCTTGCTGTTTCTTACCACTAAAATTTTATTCTCTATCTTTTTTCCTAGTTAAATTCTCTCCATAGCTCCATTAAGGGACATCATAAAGAAACTGAGCCTCCCTTGTCAAATGAATCACATAACTTCCCTAATCTATTGCCACTGTCAGAATGTTAGAATAGTTATTTCATTTATATCTGGTTAACTCACTTGTCTAGTATCCCCAGTGGCCCAGTTCTCCTGATACACAGATAGGGGCTCATTAACTTTGAGAGTGAATGAATGAATAAATGGATAATTTCTGACTGTATTTCTTCTTATAGTTTGTATTTAGAGTTTCATTTGGCTTTTATTGCAATTCAAGGATGAAATGATCTCAGTAGCACATTCTCATTTTAGTGTCAATTTTGAAATTGATACTCAGAAAAGTTTGTTATCTAAATGTATTCTGGCAGTGCCAGAGACTGTTTAAACCTTTAGCTTTGTGAATCAATACTGACTATAACAAAGCCTTATTATATCACCAGTGGAAATGTGAATTTCTGCTCTCTCCCTATAATGAAACACAGAAAAGAGAATGTTGCTAATTAATTGCCATCCACTTATTTCTTTTCCAGATGAGACTTTCTTCTGTGCTTTGCTCCAAGACTAATTAGCCATCTGATTTTTGAGGACCACAGTATTTTTGATCTCCCCAATATTATGACCTGTGAGCAGGCTTGCATCAGCTCTGGCTCCTCAAAATTTTACATAATGTGTAGTCATTCTGTAATTATAATCTCAGTGGCTAGATTTAATGCCCAGCTCTAGGTGTTTCCTTTTACAAAGGCTCAACTGCAAAAGCTTAGGATGTCCTTCAGGGGAGCATTGGTGAATTTTGATGAATTATGTATCAGATTTCTACACTGGAAATTTTCCATGGTGAAAAGATTGTCCACTGCTATTATCCAGCCAGTACCAGGCTCTGGGCTTACTCAGTAAGGGAGATCTTTGGTCAAGTCTAAGACTATGAAGAAAGCATCATTTAAGGAAAACTGTTTAGTACACTAATTACTTCTGGGTTCAGAAAAATAGTTCTATTCAGACTGTTTTCACTATGGACCCTGAATTTCTGCAGCAAATTTAAACTCTTTCTCTGCAAACTCTGTTGACTTCTTTGTTTCACCATTTTTGTTTAGATATCTGGAGCCTATTTGAAATCTGTGTTCTGCACTTTGTTATTGGTTCCTTCTTAGCTATCTGAGCCAATTTTTTTTCTTTACTCTAAGAGTCTATCTTGGACCTCACAAATGTCACTGGGGGATTAAAAGATTAGTAGAATTGCTCAGGAAACTATTGCTATATAAACTAATATGGTGGGAATAACCACACCTTCATTTCCTGTGTGTAGGCAAAGTTTACTATATATGCTTAGAATCCAGAAGAAATCTATTTCACAGAGAAGGATATGAATGAAAAGGAATGCTTATAAGGTAGAAGAAATCAGTGGGTGGGAAACTAATATCTTAATAGGATGGAGGTGCTAGTGGAGAGGTGGGTGATATGAATAAGAGACAAAACATGCCTTGGAAAGTGCCACAGGGACAACATAGGAAAGGCATTCAGGATGCAGACCAAAGGATGACTCTCACATACATTTTTAGATGTAAACCATGGATACAGGCAGGTCTTACTGGACAGGGAAAACTCACATGTATTCATTTAGTATAACTAGAATACCAGCGAGTAATAGGCTTGTAAGCAACTTGAGATGTTACATGATTTCCCTTCCCACATCCTACAGCATGTCTAAACATCATGAATTATTGCATGGCTCTAATCAACTAGTTGACAAAAATCAGACCTCATTGTGATTTTCATTTCTTTGGCAGTCCTGTGAAAGAGCCAAAATAGTTACTATTTTTACTTCCATTTTATTAATAAAAGTAATGAGACTCAGACTGTCATGGAGCTTCTGCATTCAAGGTTGAACCTTAGATTTTTCTAATTCAAAATTCACAACGTTTATTATTATTATTTTTTACCTCATCAGTGTCCCCTCCAATTGAGATTTGTGTCAAAATATAGGTTCAGTTTATGCTGTATCATTCTGGGTGGTTGGCAATCTACAAGTGGTGGGGGTTGGAAAGAGACTATCCACACGATTTGCTTCCTCATTACTTTAATCTTAAAGGGAATGGTGCTACTTCCAGGGATATATTTGGTAATGTATAAGGAAAATGTTTTTGTTTGTCACAGTGATGAGTCACTAATGGAGTTTAGTAGGTAGGAATTAAAGGGAGTCAGGTTGTTCAAAAAACCCCAGTGAATATCACCTTCTACATAGTATTCTAGTGTCACACATGATGTTTAGCACCCCAATGGAAATCACATAAGTGAAAACCTTTTTATAATGACAGAGATCAATAATTTAACCCCATTAAGGCACAAACACAAAGTATTTTTTGTGTGCCTTTATTATTTATTTATCTTTTAGGAATGTGCCTCCAAATAAAACCCGGAAAATTTTATAGTTTTTCCGAACTGTACAAGAAGTCTTCACCATTTTCAGAAATCATAATGCATGTGGTCTTACTTTGACTTAGCTTGCTGACTTCATAATCTCAACCTAGAGCTGGAAGAAGAGGGAGGCTCACCACAAACCTGCCAGAAACGGGCTCTTTCTCTTTTTTAACATGATAATTCTGGATGCCTAACAAATCGAGGCCAAAATTATAACACTGAATTTCTTTCTTGGAAAAGTGACTGACTTCATAGGGTCATATTACACTAATAAAAAGCCTAGATTTTGGCTGAAATGATGCACAGATCAGCTGTATTTATTGGGTTGTCCAGAAACTTAAGTGACAAGTTTGAATTTGAAATGGAAATATTTTAATTGGAAAGCATTCCACAAACTCAGCTTGTTTTTCTATATTTTCTAGGAGAAAAGATGGGAAGTTGGGTCTGGGTAAGACATTTTGTCACAAATTCATTTCAGCCTCATGTCATAGCTTGCATATTATTTAGAAGTAATTTAAGATTCCTATATATGGTAACACATATTGAAACTTTCATTTCACCTACTGCACTCTCTTCCCAAGCTTCTCAGTTCCAGTCTTTGTTTTGGAATGAAACTATTAAACTGCAATAGAAGTTAAACACACCCGACAGGAAAAGGTGTGTGAGTCAGCAGTTTGTAGCTGCCAAGAAGGGAAAGAGAGGGCTTTCAACTTCATGTTATTGATGTGAATTATTTGAAGAATGTATGACTGGCGTTTACAGTGAGCTTTGGCAAGGATCAGCAATTACTGATGATGAAAATAAAATAACAAACATCATGCTCTCTAAGGAGTCAGCAAAGCTTATCATTTGCTTATCAATAATAAAGGAGACAAAGCTACAGGTAAATATTTCAGAGACTCAGAGAAAGTTAACCAGACTTTGCTCATTTTCACCAAAGGGCAAATTGTAGGTTCATAGTGAGTTACAAATATACCAAATACAACATCTGGATTATAAATTCTTAAGAGGGTTTTTGGAAACATTTTTATTTGATTGATTGATTTTTGAGACAAGGTCTTGCTTTGTAGTTCAGGCTGGCCCTGAACTCACTATGTAGCCTAGGCAAGCCTAGAACTCAGCAATCTGCCTATCTCTGCCTCCTGAGTGCTGGGATTACAGGTGTGAGCCACCACGCCCGGCACTGTGATATGTGGTACTGATTGCCAGTGGGCATGGCAACCACACCAGTATTGTTTTCTGTGGTTACTGGGGATTGAACCAGTGACCTTGCACTTGCTAGGCAGGCACTGAAACCACTGAGCTGAATCTCCAGCCTCTTATTTTAGTTCTTTAGTAACAACTACTTTGTAATAATTTCTACATATAATGATGTATTTGGAATCATTTTTTAATATTGTCACAGTAATTATAGAAAGATCAATAGTACTGTTTTGGAAAAGTTGATCCAGGTTAATGGCATCAAGATCTTCTAGAGATTCTCCAGTTTATTACAATATAGACTTTCAAAGTAAACCCTAATAATCCTGTGGATTTCAGTGACATCTGTTATAACATTGCATTTTCCCATCTAATTTTATGAATTTGGCTTTTCATTCTCTTTCTCCTTCCTTCTACCTCACCCTATTTCTTAGGTTAGGTGGAAAAAGATTTATCAATCTTGTTTATCTTCACAAAGAACCAGCTCTATTACATTGATCTTCCATATTTTTCTTTACTTTGCTATATTATTAATTGCAAGTCTTATGATTATTAGTTCTTTTCTTCTGTTGGGTTTTGTCTTGTTTTCTTTTTTTCCTGTTTTTCTAAGTACTTAAGATGTATCAGATTACTTTTTTTGAGATCTTTCTTCCTTTATGATATTAATGCTTTTATTTTGAGCTCTTTTTTCTTCCCTAATATTATTGCTTTGTCTGCTTTTAAAAAAAATTCTATCCTTATTGGTACATTGAATATACACATCATGATCACACTCAATATTGGGAATTTGTACCAGTATATGACACAATTTAATTCTCATTTTTTCCCATTCCCCTAACCATCCCAGAACCTCCAACCTCCTAAATACATAAGCTTTATTTCCCTTTTTTTACTACTCAAATGAATGTACCTTCAGGACATACTCATAAGTGAAATAAATAGGTCATAGATGTGTGAATGTCGTACCTGTTCTCTGGTATGAGAAAACAAAGCTGTTAGTGGGTTCTAGAATGCATGATGGATATTGTGACACAGAAAATATTCAAAGGAAAATGTGGTGGAGGGCTGAATAACGAGGGGTAAAGAGATCTTTCTTTTTGATACAGGCATTCATAGCTAGAAACTTTCTTCTTCAAATTGCCTCAGCTCTATCCCAGAGATTCTAATATTTTATATTTGTATTTTCATTTAATTTTAAAAATTTTTAGATTTCCTTCCTGATTTCTTTAGGGGTTCTGATTATTGATGTGAACTGTTTAATCACTATGTGTTTGTGTAATTCTATGTTTTCTCTTACTGTCCATTATGAGTTTCTTTCTACTGTTATAAGATAAAAACATTATTTTTTTAAAAACATGTTAAGAGCTGCTTTATGGCTTAATAATATTCCCCCCCCCCTATTTTCCATACTGGGAATCAAACTTAAGATCTTGTGTTCACAAAGGAGGTTCTGGAACCACTGAGCTAAATCCCTGGTCCAGAAATTTTAAATTTTATTCAATCTTAGTTCACTTAAATGTTCCATGAAGACAAAGAATTCATTCATTTATTAGAAAATATATAAGGATATTTGTTATAAGTTAGACATGTGAATCTGCATGTATAACTTCAGCTGACACAGTTATTTCCACAAACTTCAATGTTCCATATCTGCTGATACTTGGTATCTCATATGCTCTTGATTTTCTTACTTCTATCTATAATCACAAGAAAGCTCTTTGTAATACTAGTGCAGCACTGGCATTCTGATATCACTGGTTTATATTGGCTTATACTTGTTTTACCATGGAAAACAACTGATCAGTTAATATTTTCAAAGGTTTTCCTTAGATATACAGAATCCTAATCTAAATACTAACAGCAGTGTACATGGATATCTTTCTTAGCACTATAGTTAAAAATCAACACCTTTTCTAAGTACAACCTTTAAAAATTTCCTTCAATTTTATATCTGGGTAAATATTTGGTGGCGTATGGTAATGCTATTGGTATAAATCTGTATCCCCTAATTATTAACAAATAAAATGGGTTATAACTATAATATTCAGATGCACTTTATGTCAAAAGTTACCTAGAAACCAGGTACAGTGTTATACACCTATAATACCAAGTGTTTGGTAAGCAGAAGCAGGAAGATCACAAGTTCAAGATCTGGTTTCAAAAACAAAATGAAAAGTGGTGACGTATAGTTCAGTGGTGGAGTGCTTGTTTTGTATGTGTGAGGCCTCAAGTTCAATCTCTAGTAACACAAAAAAATTACCCAGCATGACATGTGCAGTGAAAATTTCTCCATATTTTTCAAGCTGCTAAAATTTATCATTACTTCACCAAATCACCCACTTTTATCCTGGAAAAAGTGCAGAAACAAGTTCAACTATGTAAAAGAAACAGTCATGAACCTTTGACAAGAGATGGATTTAGATTTTTGGTGTCACGCTCAGGTTTCATGTTTGACTTTTCATATTTCTAATGTCTACTGATTTTGATCTACTTTTTATATAATGATTAGGCACATCAAATATGTGCCTGTAGAGAACTTATCAGATACTAATATGAGATTATAATAAAATTATATTAAGACCTAGCACATGTTTAAGTTTTAAAGTCTCTGATCCATCTGTGATAGTCTTTGTTTAGATGGCTTTGTTAGCTTGCCGAGAAATCTCCTGTGAGTAAACTGTAAATTGAGAACCAGAAACAATGCCAAAAGTATTACCATGTCAGGAACAGTTAACTTTGTCTATTTACTATAATTTTATAGAAAAAAATCTTGGTCTCTACCAAAAAAACTCATTGCTCTTTAGCAGGATATTATTGATGATTTGGATTATTGTTCACAAATATCAATGCCCTTCCTCTCCTACTATGGTCAGAGCAGTTTCTTGCCTTGCTGTACTAGGCTTGGGAGGTTAGTAAGTATTATGCAGGCAGAGATTTTCCCTGTGCTTGTATGCTTTGATGTGGTTTTTCAGCTCTTCACCTTTGTCATGAAAAAAACAAAAACAAAAACAAAACAAAACAAAACAAAACAACATCAACAACAACCAGGTGGCCATTGACTGAAAGAATGAAGAAATTACATGAAGCACATCTGATCAACCTGGAGCCTCGAGCACAGAGCCTGGATCCCAGTCTAGCCACCCTGAGCTACAGCCCTGCTGGAAACTCATGCAGGAGAAAAGAGAGCTTGCTGTGAGAGACACTGAGTTGTGATGTGATTTGTTATGCACGTTAATGTGGCAAAAGCTGACTCAGACAGCTTCAGTGTTTGTTCAAAGAGATTGACATGAAAGTCCTCAAATACAGAAGTTCATTTAGTCATTTAATCAAAATATAAAAATTTAGTTAAAAGATTTAGGATGGGCCAATCACAGCTATAAAGTGAAGAAAGATGGTAAATAGTCACAGAGAAAACTGACAAGAGAGGACAGCGTAATGCAAGCTGTTTCTGATATGAATAAGCACCAGATATAGAATAATTTAGAAAGGAGATTGAAACTGGTCAGCAACTCAAGGAAGTTTTATAAGAGATGAACTAGAATAAGAATTACTTAAATTAGTATAGGTAGAGGTAACACTGCGACATGCTTAGAAACAAGTGCACTGGGCATAAGGGTCGTGAGTGCTGTCCCTGGACAGCAACATTCCAGAGGAAGTGGGCGGCTGGACTTCCATTTTAAGCCTGAGTAACATCTCTGATAAATATCAGAACATATCATCCTTAGGGACAGAGGACAAGGAGAGACAGGCTAGCAAAAACAATGAAAAAACTATTCCCAAAAGGTAGCAGAGGTGGTGGTGGGGACTGGCTAGACAAGTTTGAGATAAGCAGTTTGTAAATAATTTCCCAAGGAAATTGGCAAGAGATGGTTCTTAGTTTTAGACTTTAAATACTATTGTAGTAGTTTTGGTGAGAATTAAATTTATTAAAGAATATGATGTACCTGACAGTGCAGTATTATAAAAAGGTATCGAGAGCAGAGGTACAGATAATACAAAATACATGAAAATGAATAATAAAAATACCATTGCTCTCAATATGTGCCCACTACATCTCAGTGTATCAAAATACCACAGCTTAGACCTCCTGGGCTTTGTGTTGAACAGTAAATGTGTGTGAAGTGACAAATTCTTGGAACCACTCGATACCACATACTGTTGTAAAAATGGAGTCCATGAGAGTCTATCTCATCGCTTGGTGATATAAGCACTGAATAGTCTCTCTTCCATGTGTAACAACACACTCACGGCTCTGAGTAAAAACTACATTTCTAGCTCTTGTGAAGCAAAGGCTCCCCAGAGACTAGATACTGACCAGTGGAAGCTAATCCTTCTGTGGGTATGTTTGGGACAGAGAGAATGAGCCACTCCCTATGGCCCTGAAATAACCAGTTGGAGGAAGGTTTTGTCTCTGTGTACTTCACAGAACTGAGTCATCACATCAGATAAGGGTGACACTGCATCTTTTCATGGTAAAAGAAAAGTAAATGCCTGTCTTATTTTCCAAAACAACCCAAAATCTTTTCATGAGTGTGAATGATGGATGCCCTGCACACAGACAATTTCGAAGAGCAAGGGGAATAAATTCAGGGTCCACTTCTGTCAAACTTTTTATGCAGGAAATATTTCCCAAATAGAAGAGGTTTTGAAAAGATGTTAGGCACATTCTGGGTGGCTGAGGCAGGTGGACTGTAAGTTCAAGCTCAGCCTGGTCAACTTAGTGAGTTGGAGAAACTGTCTCAAAATTTAAAAGAAAATCAAAAAGGGGTTGAGATGAGGATATAGCTCAATGTGAAGGTCTTGGGTTCACTCCCCACTACCCTCCCCACCACTCACACACAGATATTAAGCAAACAAATATTTATAGCAGGAGGAAGGAAGGGAAGGGGGACAAAATGAGTGACCCATCAAAGCTGGCATTAATCAAGGTCAAGTTGCTTGGCTCTTTTCCAAAAATCTCTGATTCCCTGATGTTGGGAATAGAAATTTAGCCTGGTGAAATTGCTGTTTAATCATGAAACTTTAAAATTAAAATCTTACTAAATCAAATAGAAATGGAAGGCAAAGAAGGACAGGATACGATACCTCCCTCCCTCATGCTTCCCAAGTGCTAGAAATGGCTCAGAGGCCTGCGTTTGCAAGTAAAAGCAAGCAGAAAATTGAGTCAGATCTTGATGGAAGACTACTTTTGCCTGACGTCCACTTGTAAAACTTGAAGCAAACTATTTGGCCCACTGAGCTCATTAATTCATCAGTAAAGTGGAAACAATTATACTTCCAGCAAGGAAGTATAGTGCTGCTGATGGAGAATGCTCAGCTATCAGAAAAGAGCCCACTGCATTGTGAACCTTCACATCTTGATAAACAAGTGGCAAATTTCAACTGTTCCATTTACTTTGCCACTCTCTTCTTGTGCCACAGGCTTTAGGCAAATAAAAATATCTAGTACTATCGAGAGGTCAAACCATAATTCAGGCCATTTGCAGAATATAATATTTGGACCTAAGAAACAAAAGAGTCATGACTCACAATTAGAGGATGGAAACCTCAGGAAAAACTCACATTAGTATCTAAACAAGAAAATGAGTTTATTGACATTGAAAAATGTTACTATGTTTTCACTTTCATTAAAGTCTCCAGTAGGCAAACACATTTATATCTATGCTATGTGTCTGATAATAAGAAGGGGCAAAATAATCACTCTACAAGCTCTAGGACTCTATTCCATGACAGCACTGATGAAATATGTTTCCTGAGAAGACATACAATCCTGCCTATCTAAGACCATTGAAATATTAAGGAAATTACTTATAAAACAGATAAAAATCCATTATAGGGACACAGACTTGCAACTGCAAAGGAGGATGGGAAGCGGTGCTTTCCAATCCTCCTTGAAAATTAAAATTTGTTTCGTGTTATTATCCTCTTGAAATTAAATTTAATTGTGCAGTTCTCAGCTTCATAATTACCAGGTTGCTTTGGGAATGAGGTATAAAACGCCACCTCACATAAAAGTGGCAGTTGATTTTTCTAAATATTATATTTTAAAATGATGAAAGAGGAATACCATTTCAAAAGATCACTTTAGTCATCAAGCTTGTTCTGTGTCAACTTGCCCACCTCACTCAGTACACTTCTTTACAGGCACTCAGGCAGGACACCTACAATAACGTCCTCCCAGGCCCTAAAACCATTTGAATTGTTCTAGGTTTAGCACCATCACGAGTATTCATTTGAATTTCTGGAAGAAGTCTAGAGAATGGCAACCTGGAAACCTATAGCTCCTGAGTAGTATAGCCTGAATAATTTCCTCCAAGTGTATTCATACCCCAATCACATGGAATCTTTGATTATGTTACTCTATGTGACAAAAGGGACTTGAGGATGTAATTAAGGTAATTGACCTTGAGCTGGGGAAAGTGTCTTGTATTATCCAAGTGAATCCAAGCTAAACACCTAAGTCTATAAAGCAAAGGTCCTTTCTCGGCTGTAGATAATCAGAGAGAGAAAACGGGAGAAATAGATCAAAGGAGAGGGAAAGGAGGAAGGGGATGATGATGATGATAATGGTGATGCTGAGGAGGGTGATAACAAATGATGCAAGAGACTACAGGGATGATAATATGGAGATATGACCAACCTGATGTTGATTTTGAAGATAGAATAACAAGCAAAAGTCTGTGAACAATCTCTAAATGCTGGAAAATTTGAAAATGGATTCTTTCCTAGACCGTTTGGAAGTGAAATGTTCACATTGTGCTTTGAACTGTGCAAAACTTCTGACTTCCAGAGCAGTGAAATACTATGGAATCAGGTTACTGCTAATTTGTTACAGCAGCACAGGCATATCAGGGCTTCTGAGAATGCAGTAGTTGGCAGTTTCCTCCCAGTTCCTACTTTTTGTGTCTGCTATAATAATACCTCTGCTTTTCCTGTGTGTTTGCTTTGCTTTCTATTGTGCACACGGGGCCTGGAGCTCTATGCTTGTCCCCAATTCTTGAGGATGGGGTCCTGGCAATACATTTGCTCTGACTAACTTTCAGCTGGGATCTAGCCTTCTAGAAGCAATGACTAGCTGCCAGCAATAGCTCCAGCTGGGATTAATCATGTTGCTGTATCCAGGCCTGGAGATTTCTGCTGCTGTTTTTACTAGTTAAGACTCACTCAAACCTCACACATAACCAGGACCTGGCTCCTTCCCTCCCTCCCTCATTTTTTCCTGTCCTCCATTCTTACCTGCCATGCTCTTTTCCTTTTATTTTCATCTTCCCTTCCATTTCAAAAATGGTGCCTTTTACTAAAATATCTAAACAGGTACTACTTAAAAGATAGACAGATATAGATAGAAGATGATAGATAGATAGATGATAGATGTATATAGATAGATATAGATAGGTAGACAGATGGATAGATGATAGACTTTAGAGAGGAACATTAAAATCACTTAAGGTGATTTTTAATTTCCATTATATTGGAGTAAGTCATTGAATTGTATATCTACAATAAGTGAATGTTATCATATGTAAATTACACTGCAATGAGGGTTTTTAAACAAAAAGAGGAGGAAAGTTTGTTATGCAGCTGTTACTTTCATTATCCCCACCATCATCCAATACATGCATAAACAGGAGGGAGAAAAAACAAATACAGACTAAGCATAAAATTAAGACTATGTTTACTTGCTGGGTGTGGTGGTCCATACCTGTAGCTGCAGCATTCAGGAAGCTGAAGAAGGGTGATTGTGTGAGTTTGAGGCCAGTCTGGGGTACACAGTAAGTCCAAGACCAGCCTGAAATACACAGTGAGACCCTGTCTTCAAATAAAGAAATAAACAACAACAACAACAACAAAAAATAAACAAAACAAAACTGCCTTATTTGCCTTATCACCAATGTCCCAACATACTCCTATTTTTATTAATTCCAGCTTTTTATCTACATAATTTAAAAGTTTGGAATGAATTTATAGAAAAATTGTCATGATAGTAGAGAGAATTTTCATATACCATTCTCTGAGCTTTGCTTAATGTTAACACGTTATATCATTGTGGTACACTTGTCACAAAGCTATATTTCTAGTTATTTCTTCCATATCCTTAAATAATATGCTTAAAGCTCTATCAGTCAGTTTAGACAATGCCCACTCTAACTGCCACTGTAAAGAAAAGGAATTAGCTCACTTGCAGGATATGCTGACAGAGAAAACATCATCTTAACACTTGGGAGAAAAATTTGTTTTACAATATTTTTTTATGTTTTTTTAATTGAATTCTTTATTGGTACAATTTATATACATCTCACAATCACATATAACATTGGGGAATCTGTACCAGTATATGACACGTGTTTTACAGTATTTTTAATATTGATTAACTTTTAAAATAAGTTCCACATATAGGGAATTTGCCCCTTATTGTTGTAGGACTGAAGTCTGATTTGCTTTACATGCTTTGTACTGGGAGCCACTTCCAGCTTCTAAAAGAGGTTTATACTCATTGATCTTTTTTTTTTTTTTGGTACCTGATCATGGCACAACACTGGCACAGAATTCACGACAGCAACTGAGGGTTCTGCCCACCTCTTTCAGTAGAAGCTAAAATATGGGACCTATTCTGAGGCACCAACATTCACAGTAGAACCCCCAAGTATTTGAAACTGAAAACAGATTAAATAAGGTACTAGATATCAGCAAAATAGGACCATGCAAATAAAGTCTTGCTTCAGTGAACTCATCAGACTTTTATAGTCAGAAAAAAAAATGTCTAGAGAGAAACTTTGCAGGTTCATAATGCATGTAAGTCATGGGTTACTTTGGCTTTAATGACTGCTGGTCATTTATAGGAAGTTTAAACATCAGAGCTTTGTAGTGACCTGAAAAGACACGGAGCTCTTCTGGTTTCACACAAATTACCTCACAGTTTTCACACAATATTCTATCTTTTGTGTTGTATATATTGATTGCAGAAATGAAGATCCCAAGACAGACAGGGAGAAAACAATGTGTTTGGCATCTTTCTCTTGGGATTCATAAATCATCCATGGTTCACTAGACACTCTAGTTCCAAGAAACACCTCGTCCTTTCTTTCAACCCTTCGAAGCTTAAAGGCATCTTTCCTTAAATAGGGAGAAAGTTTCCACTACAACTTTTCAAATCTCTTTCAAATTCAAAATGAACAAGGTACTTCAGAAAAAGCTGAAAAGACAGTGTCCTAAATTGTTTTTTAGTCCCACAGGGCAGGAATAGAAAGGCAACAGCAGCAGTGTAAGACTGGTAGTTAGTGAATAATGCAATTTTTTTAATGTTGCTATTCCATTCATCTAACAATTTACCACAACAATGATAATATCCTCTAACAGTAATTTTAAAAATTTACTCTATGATATAATCTTATACTATTTAATGATTCTTGGCTTTTGTTTTTAAGAAACTGGGTAGACAAGTAACTTTAAATGAAGAATATTGTCATATATCATTTTATATCAATTGGCCATCATTACTATCTCTTAAAAGGTTTTACACTGCTTACCTGTGACAGTCATTTGTATTTCAACTCCTTTTCTAAAAAGGCAAGTATAATTGTGTATCTGAAATCCTGAAGATTTTCTAGTGACTAAAGCAGATTTCATAAAAAATCTAAACCCAAATGTTTCTAATATCTCCAAATGCTTCTGTTTATATTGTAGGCAGTCTTAGAATTTCTTTAACCCCATATGCCAGCATAGGCTTTCATGAAGTAGAAATCTATGGAAGTAATAATCACATTAATTAGGCTAAAAGTAAAAGTACTTAGCTGTTTAATTACAAAAAAGCAAAATTGAAGAACAGTAAAGATTTTTAATCACTTTGGGAAAATGATATATGGACTGGAAACATATAAATCTGAGAGTGATAAACTGGGGAATAAGAAGTAAAATATGACTGCAGTATCGAGTGTGTAATACTTTATATGCTGATCTAAGCAACAGGGTAAAGTTATCACCGAATGACCTAAAGCTGTAAAATATATCTTTAAGCCTGGGTTGGAAGTAATATAGGAAAGGCAAAGTAACTATACTAAAAGTTTATCTAAGGAGATTAGAAAGGGAATCAGAAACTGGGCGTGGTGACTTACGCCTGTTATCCCAGCACTCGGGAGGCAGACAGGTGGATTGCTGAGTTCAAGACTTGCCTGGGCTATATAGGGAACTCAGGGCCAGCCTGAACTACAAAGCGAGACCCTGTCTCAAAAAAAAAAGGGGGGGGGGGGAATCAGAAGTCTTGAAGCTGATAATGCTCACTAACATTTCCTACCTTGGAATCTTGGTGTCTTTGCAAAGGTTTTCAACTTTTTAAACTCTGCTGGACACTGAAATGTACTACTTGCCCGAATTCTAACAAAGAGCAGCAGTTTTGGTGAAAGGCATGAGTAGTAGATAATCAGCATTTAGTAGATAATCAGCACTTACCAAGGACACTCATTGTGTCAGAAACTTCTCTAGACAGGATTCACAAGTACCAATATTATGAATCTCACAGGGCTGAACTACCTTACTCAGAGTTAGGTAACAAAAGCAAACCTATTTATTAAATATTATCATAGT
>PVIC010024302.1:0-25058 GCA_004025085.1 Thryonomys swinderianus | reverse complement strand
CATTGAATGCTGCTCAGAAATTACAGCATAATGATAATAAGGCCATCTTAAGGCAATTCTTTAGAAGAGAAAAGATTTAGAGACCTGCAAGGGAGAGGTTCCCTGCAGTGAACAGATGTATCACCAAGTATCAGTCATTTGGAAGTGAGTACCAGGCAGCTGCTACTGAGTTGAGCAGCAAAGTTTCTTGTTCAGTGCAGTCTTTGCACTGAATGTGTAAAGCTGTTCTATCATTGAAGTAAAAAAAGAATGATCATGCTTCCATATAAGTGTTCTTAAATTAGTCTGTCATTAAATAATGGGCACATTTTTCCCTCTTAAAATGAACTCATTATATATGACATCAACAGAGTCTTTTTCGGGGACATAAATGAATATGTAACCATGAACTTAAATAATAACAGTATTAGGTTCCCATTACCTACCACTCTGGGCATTTAATGAAACCCTCAGAGACCCTGTGGTGTCATGTTTAACATGAGAACTCCAAAAGACATTAGCTGCTCAAAACAACTTGTTTCTCAAAGAGAGGATGAGAGAGAATTCAATGTTCTGACTAATCGCTGGCTTGTAGGTACAATGCTAGTTGGAAGTGGGGGACGTGGACATCATCAGGTGCATTTGTGGATCTCAGGATTAAGAGTAGGCTGTGTAGACATGTGGTTATGGGAGGCAGAATAATGGCCACTCAAATGTACCCAAGTGCTAATTCCCAGGACATGTGAATCTGTTTCTGGCTGTTGTTGGGCTTTGCGGGTGTGATCAGTTAAAAACTTGAGACAGGGAGGATCACGTGGACTATCCAGGTGGGAACACTCTGATGCATAGATCTGGAGAAAGACATGATGCAACCTGATGAAAATTCAATTCACTTTTACTGACTTGAGAGCTGGAAAAAGGAAACCAGAAGCTAAGGAGTGGCAGTGGATCCTATCAACGTAAGTTATTTACTGGAAATAACCTACCCCATCTGACATCTTGATTTTAACCCATGAAACCATGTCACACTTGTTACCTACTAAACTGGAAGTTAATAAATTAGTATTGTTTTAGGCCATTTAATTAGTGGCTATTTAGTACAGCAATAACAGAAAACTAATCCACTAGCTATAGAGAGGCAGGGGGTGAATGTTACAGTTTGGGGCTAGATGTCCGCCCAAAGCCTCGTATGGTCAGAGGTGTTGAATCTGGAGTGTGTGATCCTGGGATAAGGGTAGTGATTATTAAACTACCACATGTGAGTGAGAGGTTGAGCTCTGCCCTGATCCCGGTAGTCTGGATGGGATAAAAGAGGCAGAAAGATGTAACGAAATCCATTGTTGTTTTTGCTACCTTGTGGGTACCATATTGTTTCTCCTCTGCAATGCCTGTTGGCTAACCCTGCCTTGGAGACCACTGATTATGGACTGAAACCTCTATAAACTGCCCAATAAATCTCTCTCCTTTTAAGTTGGGGTGCTAGGTATTTTGTCTCAGCAACGAGACAAAAATAACTAACACACCAGACCCCATGAACAGGTTGACAGTTTCTCAATTTTTCTTTCTTTCTGGCTTGCGCTATTTTGTAGCCACCTTTTTTCCCAAGACTAGTGAGTGTGTGAGGCATCTTGTTTATATCAATAGTTCCCCCTTTTTTTTCTAAGTAATATCTTGTAATGTGGATATAGCAAATTTGTTTCTTCATTACTGTGTTGATAGACATTTGGGTTGTTTCCAGGTTTTGGCTGTCGAGACTATGCCCTATGACCATGTATGTGTAAGAGTTTCTGGGAATGTCCTTTATTTCTCTTTGATAAATATGGGACCAATAAATATGGTAAGTACATGTTTCGCTTTACAAGAAACACCCAACAAGACTGTATGATGTTTACATTCCCACCAGCAATTTATGAGTTTCCAATATTCTTTCCAACATGTGATATCAGTCTTTTTGATTTTAGCTATTCTAGAAAATATGCAGTGATTTTTTCAATGTTTATTTTCTTTCTATGATGATTCCACTATGTCTTTTTATGTGTATATATCTCTCCCTTTATAAAGTGTCTCTTCAAATATTTTGTTTCTCTGCTTTGTCTTGTTGAATTATAGAGTTCCACATATACAGTTTGATGGGGAAAAGATCATTTGTCAAATATTTATGTTGCAAATATTTTCTCTCAGTCAGAGTCTTGCCTTTGAGTTCTCATAATGGGGTCCTGTGTTGAACAGAAGTTTTTCATTTAGGTACTATGATTTATCAGTAAAGTCTTTCAGGGTTTTAACTTGTGCTTTACCAAAAGTATTATTGCTCTCCACAAGGCTACAAAGATTTTCTCCTATGATTTCACATAGAAGCTTTACTGTTTTAGTTCTTATATTTCAGTCCAATAGTCTGCTTTGGGTCAATGTGTGTGTGTGTGTGTGTGTGTGTGTGTGTGTGTGTGTTTGTCTGTGTCTGTGTGCATAATGAGAGCTATAAGGTAGAAATTCATTATTCCTCATTGTTTGTATTTCACCAAGAAGTTTTAAGTAAACTTGTCAAAAATTTTTACTGAAAAGAGAAATGGTCATGAAATTTTGGCTAAGATTTACAAAGGTCTATTAACCAATTTTGGAAGAATGCACATCTTGCTAATCACTTGTATGTATCTATGAACATAGTCTAGTTTCCAGTTTTCTTTCTCTTCTTTATCTCAACAATGATAGTTTTCATTTCAGAACTCTCCCTCATATTTAATACCTGCTTTCAGTATTTTATTTTATTCTAGCATAATGGAATTATTTTCTTTCAAATGCTATTTTATTTTAATTGTTTAAGTTTTGGAGAAAGGTTATTTATTTTTACTTTTAGCAGTACCAGGGATCAAACTTGGGCCCTTGTGCTTCTGAGGAAGGTGAGGCACCACTTGAGCTGAAGTCCCAACTCCTTCAAATGTTTTTTTTTTTTTTTTTTTAATTTTTGAGACAGGGTCTCGCTTTGTAGTTCAGGCTGGCTCTGAACTCACTATGTAGCCCAGGCAAGCCTCGAACTCAGCAATCCTCCTGTCTCTGCCTCCCGAGTGCTGGGATGACAGGCATGAGCCACCACGCCTGGCCTCAAGTGTTATTTTAACAGTGTACAGAATTCATGTTTATGTTGATCTTGTATCCCATGTACTTACTGGACCCATTAATTAATTAATTTTGGTGGCTTTGATATTTACTATGTTAAGAACCATCTCACGTGTAAAAATATTTTCCTTTATTTTCAAAATGCATATTTTTTAAAAATTTCCCTTTATTTTTAGTATAATGTAGAATAAAGGCAGTGAAATTAGCAGTTTTTGTTTAACTTGTGATTATTGCTTAAAAACTCTCAGTTTTTCCCCATGAAGCATAATGTAAATCATCAGTTTCAGACACATCCCTTAATTTTAACTTGGTCAGTACTTATCTCCATGAACTATCATGCTAATTTTGTAAGAACATTTTTTTCTGCATCTGTTCAGATTATGAAATTATTTTTTTCACTTTTTTCTCTTTTTGCTCTTTTCATTACTCTGTGCTTTTCTCCCTTCTCTTCCCCTTCTTTTTTAAAATTTATATGGCATATTGAATCACTGAAGTTGTTAATCTTAAAATGCTATTACAGTTCTGGAGTAAATGAGATTTCATTTTGTCATGTTATCTATTTCAAGTGTTAATCAATTTTAGTGCTAAATTTTGAAAAAAACATTATATATTTTTCAAGAGATACACTGTTATGTGCGTTTTGACCTGCAACATATTTTCTTATGCTGTCTGGTTTTGAATCAGGGTCATATTAACCTTACATTGGAGATAAATTTTACGTCTTTTATTTTCTGGAACAGTTTGTGCAGAATTGATATTATTTCTTTTTAAAATAGTGAATAGAGTTTTCAGTAAACTCAACTTGACCTGGGATTTTGTGAAAAAAAATGCGTATATTTCTATTTATTTTTCTATTTCTATTTATTTATTTCTATTTATTTGTATTTGTATTTATGTTTCTTTTCCCTGATTTCTCTCTGAGAGTTTAATTATTCAAACAAGTTTTCTACTTCACTCTCATTCACAAATCAGTTAAAAAAATGTTTCCAATATTTCCCCATTATCACTTGCTATAGCAACTCTAAAGATGCCTCTGTTCTTTTTTTTTTCTTTTCTTTTGGGACAGGGTCTCACTTTGTAGTTCAGGTTGGCCCTGAGGTCACTATGTAGCTCAGGCAAGTCTCGAATTCAGCAATTCTTTTGCCACTGCCTCCCCATTGTTGGGATGACAGGTGTGAGCCACCATGCCTGACACTGTGGTATGTGGTACTGATGGCTGGTGGGCAAGAGTCACCACACCCAATATTGTTGTATGTGGTTACCGGGGATTGAACCAAGAAACTTGCACTTGCTAGGCAGGCACCAGAACCACCGAGCTAAATCTCTGGCCCCCTCTGTTCTTTTTTTCATATTAGTAATTTACATTTTCCTTATCAATTGACAAAGTTTTCAAATAACTAAATTTTATTTCATTGACTTTCTCTATTTTTCTATGTACATTAGTTTCTATTATTCTAATTTCTTGACATTTAATTTTGAATAAAACGTTTTCTAATTTCTTAAAAGAAATTTTGATAAGACAAATTATTTCCTCTTTCTAAATACAAGAATTTATCCATAAAAATATGACTACATATTGATTTAGCAATATCCCTTATATTTAAGTGATTTCTTCAAAAACATTTTAAAACTTTTGTGATGATTTATTATTTGACTTATTGACTACTCTGAAATGTTATTTAATTTACAAATATATGAGGATTTTTTAGGTACTCTGCTCATTTTTTATTTAATCTACTGTAGTCACAGAATAAACTTTTATGATTGCTTTCCTTTTATTTATAATGAGATGTACTTTTTGGCCAGAATATGGCTTATTTTGCTGAATATCTAAATATTGCTCTTTTCTGGTGAAATTCTATTGTTTTGTAAGATATTCTATGGATATCATTAAATCAGTTTGATATTGCATCACCTTAGCTTTCTAAACCTTTTATTATGTTTTACTAAACTCTATCTTTGCTATCTACTGCTGAGACATACTTGAATTTCCAATTATAGTACTAATTTTAAAGTTCTGTTGCACTATTACATTTGTATTAATTTATGTTTAGTGTATTTAAAGGATATTTAGATTTTTATATGATCTTAAGAAATTGATTTATAAATGTAAATGTACATCTTTACCTCTAGCCACAAATTTTGTTTGGTATTCTTTCTACTGTGAATCTAATCCTTAGCTACGTCTTTGAGTAATGTTTTTTGGTTTATTATTTTTCCTCACATTAATTTTAATCGCTTTGTGTATTTAAAACTAAGATGTGCTCTTATAGATAGTACATAGCTGAGTTTAGCTTTAGTATCTTTCAAAAATATTTTCTCCCTTGTTTAGATTTTTCCCCAATGTTTTCCTTTATCTCAATTGTTTTCTTTCCACATTTAAAAGAATGTTAGATTGTATCTTATTAGTACACGTGTGTAGAGCACAGTGTTTATTCCTTGTGGGGAGTTGGTACATAACATATCATAATTCTTTTTTTTTCCGTTCTTTTCCCTTCCCTTCCTCCCCACTCTATTCGTATCTCAATTCCCTTCCTTTTTTCCCCCTCTGGTACCTGCTTTCAATGCATGTTCACATTCTTCGTGCATAGTCAATACATGTACAAAACACATGCTGATTTCTTCAGAATATCCTTTACCCCTTCCTTTCCTCCATCTCTTGATCCTTCCCCTTTAAGAGCTATCTACTTATTCCCTAATGATGTCTCTACTTCTTATCTTTTATCTTGCTCTGTATTTTTACCCTGGATTTCTCATAAAAGAGAAAAATCCCATATTTAAGCTTGAGAATCTGATTTATTTCATTTAATAGTATGATATCAAAGTGCATCTGTTTTCCTACAAATGATTCAAGTTTATCTTTCTTTATGGCAGCATAGTACTTTACAGAGTGTATCACATTTTTTTTTTATCCATTCATCTGTTTTTGGTTATACAGGCCACTTCACAGGTTTAGCTATTATGAATTATACTGCTATAAATCTGGCTATGGTGCTTGTCTGTAATATGAGGTATTTAACTTTTGGTGAGGATACCTAGGTGAAGAATAGTTGGGTCCAATAGAGTTTCAGTTTGGGTTTTTTTTGTTGTTGTTTGTTTTGTTTTGTTTTGTTTTTCTCCATACTGATTTCCAAGTGGTGGTACCAGTTTATATACCCAGCAATATAAAAGGATCCCCCCACTCTGTAGCTTCTCCAGCATTTGTTATTACTTAAGATGTTTATACAATGTTTTTATTTTTTATTATGTGCCCTGAAGTTTAAAATTTATATATTTTAATTAGTATATCATGAATTGCCCCCATACTATCCACATCATGTGAGAATCTCACAGCTGCTGGCTTCTGTTTTGTATCTCTCCACTGCTATTGTTATTTTATGGAATTTACTGTCACACATACTGTACATAACTCACATAACATATTGATGCTAAACATTTGCCTTTAAAATAAATTAAGGAATGTAATCAGTCTTTCATATTTTTCTATATATTTACAGTGTTTTCCATCTCTAAAATTAATTCCTTCTTTATATACATCGATATTTGCATATGGTATTATACATTTGCATATGGTATTATACATTTGCATATGGTATTATATTCATTCTGCCTAAAGGATTTTTTTGAAATGAGTCCTTAAAATGTACTTTGAGGAAGTGATTGTCCTCATGTTTTCTTTTTCTTTTCTAAAACTTTTTTTAAAACTTTGTCCCCATGGTTTTTCCTTGTAGAGTTGTAAGTGTACCCACATTTCAAAACTCCCTCAGTACTTTAAAGATGTTGACTCATTGTTTGGGATTGTGGCTTATACTTTCTACACTGCTTTTCTGATGTAATAATTTTTTTTCAATACTGAACAACAGTTATTTTTCATTGGTCAGGTATGAATTTGGATATATTAAGTTAGAGTGCTGGAGTTTGTCCTGAGATGCAATACAATTGTTGAGAGATAAGTTCCTTAGAATAACCTTTAAAAGGCTTCATTTCTGTTGGTAGCATCCAGAAAATACTGCTCATCTCAAATATTAGTTTTTTCCCAACAGTGAGATGAAGGCTTTGAAGGTTTGTGGATGGTACACTTCGGATTGTGAGTTCTCTGCTTTCGGACCACAAATTGTTGTCAGCCTCTTTCTGGGTTTCACTATGATTTGAACTGCTCTCTTACTTACAAAGACGTACAAAGGTCTCTCTCACTGAGGCTCAGGCAGACGCAGATGGAGACCTACGTTTTTCCTTGGAAGTCACAGCAGTACTGTTCTCCAGATTCATCTATCCTGAAATTTCTGGTCCCCTTGGTTTCTGTTACTTTAAAATTATGTACTCAATGCAGTGAAATGTTAAAGCTACTTCTTAGTTTCACTTTTTGGTGCTTTTTTTTCTTGGAATCTGTACCGAGGTAGTAATTTAAAGCAATAATAGGATCATTGTTTTCCTTCAGAGATTTTAGTCCCTCCCATCTAGGGTACTACTTGCCTTTATGAATGGTGTATCATGCCATCATCTCATACAATCATTATTTCATACAATTTATTCATATTTCTAATTGTTTTTAACAAGAATAAGTACCTCATTATGGATGAAAGAGATGTTTCCGGTATAGCTGGGTTTTAGTGTGATTATTTTTTATTCGAGTCTTTACCATGCCAGCTACTGTTTAAGGACAAGAAGTACTTTGTGTTCTCACTATGATTCTAAATTTCCATAAACACTCTGTTCATTTATCTCTGCTGGCAACTTGAGCAAATCTCTCCTTGGAGTCTTCCCACAATCATTTCGCAGAAGGAAGAGACAGTAGCCAACAGCTGCTAATACTTTCCATTCTTCTCAACCACTTCCCCACTGTGACCAGTTCGTATCTTTCCACAGGAAATTGCAGGCGAGAGGTTCAACATACGCTTTGCTATTTTGCAATATGGCTCATCATCTCTTGAGCCTCCAATAACAGTTGTATTATTATTATTTCATGTTTCCTTTATGGTAAGCTTTTGTCATATCTTTTAGATATTTTCTTCTCCTTCCCCAGTCTGTCCTTGGAGCCTGTCCTGGCCATTGACAAGCGGCCAGCGGTGAGGAAAAAGAATGAGCAAGGAGCGAAAGTGTAGTCAACGTGCTACGTGAAGAAGTCTCCTCACTCTACAAGGGCAAAGCAGCCCCTTCTCACATTGGCATACAAAAGGTGATGGAGAATTTCATTTCAAGGCCAAGTCAGGTAATAAAGGACAGGCTTAATGTG
Organism: Thryonomys swinderianus; assembly: GCA_004025085.1. Taxonomy (NCBI): domain Eukaryota; kingdom Metazoa; phylum Chordata; class Mammalia; order Rodentia; family Thryonomyidae; genus Thryonomys; species Thryonomys swinderianus. Next base: position 16,735 of record PVIC010024302.1, on the reverse strand, counting down.
CTAGGATCCCAACTTTATACAATGCTAACACTTCACTGCTAAAGGAGATGCCCATAATAACACCCTAACCTACCCATTACCAAACTCTAGTGTGTAGAGCGTGTTCATGGCTGAAGGTCAACTGACTGACTAAATCCCAGAGGACAAATTAAAGTGCTGCACTAAGACAAGCTAAAGTGTGCTGAGGACGGGACCCAAACGTGTGGTAACACACAGTGGGGAAGGGGTTAAAACTATAATAAGACTTATTAGGGGAAAATGTCAAGTAGAACCAGATAGATGTGTGAGAATTTTGTATATGGCTGTCTTTAGGAAGAGGATTATCAGCAGAGAGGTGAAAGAATAAAAAGCAGAGGGGCCATCCTTTTAGTGTTTACCAGAGATGTACTGAATCCATACTGAATGGGGAGATATTAAATAGATGTATAAATATGGAAATCAAACAAAGAATACCAGATGGCAGAATATGCCAACTTGATTATCACCAGCACAGAGCTATTATTCTAAGGTTTGAATATGTATAAAATGATGAAAAGGATGAATCTAACCAGCAAAGAGAAATAAATAGCTCTTACACTTACCCAAAAGTAATACTCTTACCCAAAAGTAAGGCCCTTACATTTTCTAAGAAGCTGAGAATTTTGAATAAATCTGACTGGTGTCAGAGGAAGTGGTACCAAAATATGCTCTCTCATTTTTCCCCTAGCTGTAGAGTATATAATTGGAAGAGATCTAAGCAACTAGCAAAAACTCTCTGTACCAGGTTGACATATAGAATAACTAGTGTGTTAAGGAATAAGTTGAAGTCTCCATAGTAATTCCTGTTCCAAAACCAATTAAACAAAAGCAAAATCACATGTTGAGACAGATATGTCATCTATTTTATGCTCAAACTAAAAACCTACCATTTAACTTCCACAAAATTAATTTCATTTAAGGCTCTAATCCATCCAGTGTGAAAGACTCCATAAAACAGAAGTAGATTGCCAGGCATGGTGGCTCACACCCATCATCCCAGCACTCGGGACGCAGAGGCAGGAGGATTGCTGAGTTCAAAGCTTGCCTGGGCTACATAGTGAGCTCAAGGCCAGTTCTGAGACCCCCTCTGTCTCAGAAAAAAAAAGCACACACACACACACACACACACACGCAAAACAGTAGTGGATTATTTTAGGACTAAGTGGGCAAGTACTAAGTAAAATTGCAACCATGATCTTAGATGTTTTTACAGTACATACAAATTACCAACTCATTTCTTATTTTGATAGGAAAATTTCACCTCATTTAATAAAAAAATTTCCTAAGTAGTTTGCTTGATTTTTCTCCCTGAAGCATCTCTTCCCTGCTCTATCTGTGAAATCAATTGTTTCTAATTTGCGCCATGTTGGTCCACAGAGGTCTTGATTACTGAACCGAGTAGCATTATGTCATGCTAGTTTACCATAGTGATGACCTCATGATTAGTGCAGTGAAAACAAAAAGCAACCACAATAAATGCTTTTGTAAGACATTTGCTTTATTGCATTTGGAAAGCAAAACTCTTGCCTCCTAAGAATGCTTGATACAGACACTTGTGGATCATGTGGGTTTCTCTTTCCATCGTGTATTTGTGCTTCTGGGGGTCAATGTAAGAGCGCTGGACACAGGAAGCAAGCAAATTACCACTGAGACATACACCCAGCTTGCAGATAGAGTTTCAGGCACAACAAGCTACCTAAAGTAATTAATAGACAAATTAGCTGTTGCTTAGTCATAGATTAAATATAGATATTGATGCAGGTGATATGTATGTATATTTTGTAGTCAAATGCTAATAGGGAATAACTTCTGATATCAAGGGCTCAAAGCTCAGGCCTAGAAAAATATTCAAATCAGGGTAATATTACAAATATATTTCTTATAAATTCAGCCTAGAAATCACTAGTGTCAACAGGCATGTCAATGAGGGACAAAATCTAGCATACAAAAGTTTTGAAACTTTAAAGACAAAGGCATTATCTTATAAGCTTCCAAGAAAGAAAGGAGTGATGAATTGTGCAGATGAATAATTTTGAATCTTAATATCAAGTCCATGTTGAAAGAAAAATGGGGGAAAGCCTAAATAATGATGATTGAATTTACATCAGTATACTTGTGCCAAAATGTTTTTAACTTTGCAGGCTGAAACTGAGTGTATTTCAAATTTAGAGGGCAGAATAATTTGTCAACTGGTAATCTATAACACAAAGTTTAAAGCAAGAGAAAAATTAGAAGTTCAAATATAAATTTAAAGAAGACAATGTATTTAATTGTCCCATACACTTGGTTTTGTTAAAATGTGATAGTAAAAATAACACAATGGGTGTGGTGGTTCACACCTGTAATCCCAGCACTCAGGAGGATCAGTAAGGGTTCAAGGCTAGTATGGGCTACGTAGTGGGTTCAAGACCAGCCTGAGCTACATAGTGAGACTTTTTTTTTAAAGGAATTGATACCAAAATTAAAAGACATTCAAAGAATATTCTCATACTACTTGCAACATTCAGATTATTCAAAAATTTCAAATTACAAGCTAGGAGACATAATGCTCATTAAATTTGTATGTGACACCAATCTGTCCATTGTCTGTTCGTTCACTTATACAGTATCAGTGATTCCTGTTCGGTAGACTCAGCATCCAAATGGCTGAATACCTGCGAAGATAAACTTGAATAAAATTCATAGTATGTTCTTACAGCTAGGATCACACATTAAAATCTCGTACCATGCAACTTAGGGAAAATGGCTTAGAACCCTATCTTAAAGAAATGTTAACTGTTTTCATCTAACAAGGTCAACTAATAATAAGTGGAAACAAAAAATTTCACATTAGTGTAAGCTATAGCAATCACAATGAGAAAGGTGATCACTTTTATATGCACATAAAGCTGAAGAATATAAAATGACAAAATGTAATATGTTTATAAAATTATTTTTATAAAATGAAGCATTTCATGTAGAATAGATACAAATCATAAAAGAATAATCTGATATGATACAGAAAGAAAATGAAAGAGTATGTATAAAGGGGGTGGGGGTGTGGGTGGGTAGGGATATGGGTAAAAATGAGAATTAACTTGTGTCATATACTGGTACAAATTCCCCAATGTTATACATGATTGTGAGATGTATATATATTGTACCAATAAAGAATTCAATTAAAAAATAATCTGTATATTACAGTATCAAATATATATACAGATATATGTATGCATATATGTATGTATATATAAATTTAGAAAAACAAAGGAATTCCAGAAAATAATTTACATATTATCTAGGAATCTATATACAAGCTAAACAGAATTCAATATATTAAAATATTACTGTTAATGATTACTAATGAAAGAAAAATTTTAATACATATATATTATGTGTGCCACAATTAAATAATTATAGTGTTTTATTATCATCTACCGTGTTCTTTAGATTTTATTGTTATCATTTGTTTATACAACTGGTATGAATTCTATTCACTTGCTGTAATCCTCGAAGTCATTAATATTACATACAGGTGTATGTTTTGAAAATTACTTAGGAAAGTTTTTCCTGGGGCTCGGCGTGCTTGACCAGGCTTCCCAGGATCATGGCCCCAGCATTCAGATTCCTAAAATGCGTGGTTTCCTGCCATGTTTGCGTGAGGGTGTTACAGTGGCTTGTAAGATTTCAGTTTTCAGCATCATCTGGCCTCTGCTTCCTTCCCGGCCGAGTTTCCTGTCACTGATGATCTGTTTCCTATCAGAAAAGGAGCATAAACTTTCCTCTACATCACATTGTTTCACTTTTTCTAGAAAAAACTTGGATAGTATTTTGCTTTTCTACTGCTTTTTTTTTTTTTGAAGATAATACTTGCTAGACCTTCAAGTTCCTCTGTTCTTGAACAGTTTCATGGCATCACCTCTATAGTCCCATTTTCCAAAAACAGTAAAATGCGGTGTGCTATTTTCTTTCCAGCGCTTGGAGAATTTTTCTTTCAGATCTGGAGCTCTAAGATTTACCAACAACCACTCTTACCTTCATGTGTTAGAGCAGAAAGTCTAAGACTTTGCTTCATAACTATCTTAGGATAATGGTGGATAGATTATCCATAGCAGAGTGAATTTAAAAAACAATGAGAGCTCAATATACAGTTTGACTATCTGTTCATAGACCTAAGGAAATTATTCCTGCATCACGCGCCTGGGGCATGCACGCACAGAGGGGCCAGGGCGCCTGTGCGGAGGGGGCGGGGCATGTGAGCTGAGAGCCAGGTCACGTGCACAAAGAGGGAGAGGGTTGTGGGGGCGCAATTCCTTCCCTTTATTTCTTCCCTGTACAGGAGACCAAGTTGGAAGCTCATATATACATATTATGCTGTGTATTAATTTTCATCATTTGGTGTCATTGTACATTTATCAGACTGCAAAATGATATAAAATCTCAGGTTACTTCTACAGATCTATAAAAAATACATACACATAAAATAAGCGATTATTCTAATTTACAATCACTAGTTATTCTTCTGCCAAGCAATCTGTGGATTAAAATAAATCCTGGCATTCTTCCTATGTAATATACTACTACAGATTCATGTAATATCTCTCATAGCCCAAAGCTGCAAAAGATAAAACAATAGAAAGCAAAGGAATAGAGGTGGTACTTTCTACAGGTGATGGCCATGTGACAGGTCTGTGGAAAACAACAAAAATTAGTAGAAAAAAATGAAGATGAGTCAAATTCACAGTGCAGGGAACCACAGCGTAGAAGAATAACGGAAGTAATAGCAAAGATGTTTCATCATCTACAACAGAAACAATTGCTGATATTTAAATATCAATTTAACTGAAAATATGGAATGTATTTTCTAAAAACCCTTACTTTGTAGCTGGAGGAAAAACATAAATAATTGAAGAGATCTAATGTGCTTTATTCTTTAAGAGAATAACTAGCTGGGTGTGGTGGCTCACGCCTGTCATCCCAGCACTCGGGAGGCAGAGACAGGGGGATTGCTGAGTTCGAGGCTTGCCTGGGCTACATAGTGAGCTCAGGACCAGCCTGAACTACAAAGCAAGACCCTGTCTCAAAAAAAAAAAAAAAAAGAGAGAATGACTGACAAGTTCTTTATAGTGTATTTTATAGAATTTGGCAAGATATTAATTAAATTTTTTAAGTTTACTGATTTAATCAATGATTAGCCTATTTAAAAACTAATGGCAACATTTATTAGGCAAGCTTTGTGGTACACTAAAAGTTTTAAATTATCAAATTTGAGTCATAATATTTTGTGGTTTTTGTTTCTTTTTCTTTCTTTTTTTTTTTCCAGTACTGGGAATCAAATTCAAGACTTTGTACCTGCTGTGTACTCTCAGGGCCACTGAACTACTCTGTTCCTTAAGGTGTAATACTAAAATCCTTTAAAAGTGACTAGTAAAAGTAAAATTTAAAATGAATATAGGAATCTCAACTGTGTTTAAAAAAAAATTAAACACAGGGCTGAATGCATGACACAAAGGTAAAGTAGCACTTGCCTAGTTCACAAAAAGCCCTGTGCTCAATCTTCAGCTAATCAAAAGAGAAAGAAATGGAAAATAACATGGGCTCTCATGAAAAACTAAAAGACTAATTAATGTACCCATTGCACTTTCACATGATGCAGTAAACAAGGAAATACACCTAAATACAGTTAACTTACGAAATGAAAGAAAAAATGGCCCAAATGTAATTTTCACTGTACAGCTGCAGAATACAGATCAGTGATGAATGAAATGATGACATCAATGCTGTGATGGAGATATGTATATTGTGCATAAATTTTAAAAGATAAAATTCAGCAAAGGAAACTTTGCAAGCCAGGGATAGCAAACCCTGCCTATGAAGACTGAGAAAACATTTAATTATCTGGTATGCAAGGTAGCCAGGAGACTGGCAATCTAGAATCGGCACACCTTAATAATGATGCCCAGAAAATTTCAGTACTCCACTGTCTGCAGGGGGGGGGGGGTGCTTTTTTGACCATAGACCTATCAAAATATTGTTTTCAAATGGCTGTGACAGATCAGGTTCATGCTGTCATTTACAAACAGTAATTGTGGACGATGTTGATGAGAATGTCTTTTCCTTTCAAAGATGTCATTGTTCTTAGTGTTTTTCTAGAAATAGAAAATAACAATTGTGTGAAATTTCTTCAACAAGCTCAGTTCTGGACCCAGTGAAAAGAAATAAGTGATGTAGCCACTTGCATTTGCCAAAATCTCACAGGAATATGACACCTATAAATTCAGTCATTAAATAATCCTGGAGGTGGGGGGCAAAACATTTCTCAACACAAGCATTGGGTTAGCAAGGAAGAAAAACCTAGGTAACTGCTCATTTACCACTAGAAAGTGTGCAGTGTAAACAAATGCTATAATTTAAAGAAGGGAAAGAAAAAGTTTGATGGTAAAAAAGAAAGCAAAGCTTATGTATATAGAGGTAGTCAATTACTGGGTGGGCAAGGCAATGGAAAAACTGAGAAGTCATATCACATACTGTACAAATTCTCAATGTCCAGTGTGATCATGATCTGTATATAAAATGTACTCAAAATCAATTAAACATTTAAAATCAATTTTTAAAAAGTGGGAATCATACGATGATGAGCAAGTCAGTGGGTAGATGCGAGCAAAGTCTTTGTAGCTGAAGTGCACCCCTTAAAATGGAGGTAAATTAGATTTTGTGTTCAACATCCATCCATTTGCTCATTAATTCATTCATGTAGCAATTGAATTTTCCGTGCCTTGGTAATCGTTTTAGTCTGTTTTCTGTTACTACTGTAAAATACAGAAGGACAACTCATTTAAAGGATATAGTATGTGACTTCTGGTTCATGCAACGAAGTCTTCCAAGGGCATGAGCTAGCTTCTGCTCGGTATGTGGTAAGGCCCTTCTTGCTCCATCATACTACGGCAGAGCCCATTGTATGTAAGACAGCTCAAGCTCGCCAGCTCGGATCTCTTACTCCTCAGAAGCCACTGACACCGGCCTGAGACATAGGTCATATATGTACATATTATGCTGTGTATTAATTTTGTTCATTTAGTGACATTATACGTTTACTAGACAGTAAAATGATATAAAATCTCCTTGTTACTTCTATAGAGCTATAAAACAAAAATATACACATAAAATAAGCGATTATTCTAATTTAAAATCACTAGTTATTCTTCTGCAAAGCAATCTGTGGATTAAAATAAATCCTGGCATTCTTCCTATGTAATATACTGCTACTGAACACGTGGCTTCCTCTAGTCACTGATTCAGGGGTTCAGTTTCCAGCACCTGAACTTTTAGGCCACACACTCAAACCATAGCCAGAATTGGACTAAATGCTGGCTAGAAATTTTGTAATTGAAAAGAGTTTCTAGTCTAATATCTGAAATTGTATGGGTATCTCAGAGAAAATTGAATAAAATCTAGGAAACGCACTCTCGTTTTTTATCATTGTTATAAAATTTTTAAAATTATATTATATTTAAATTAAATTGTCATGTATTTATTATAATTATATTATATTTCAATAATTATAGAATTATATTTCAATTAAATTGTCAAGATAAATCTTGAAACTATTAATATCTGAACATATTGAATAAATTTTTATGAATATTTCAGTTTTTAGAAAGTTTATTTTTTTGAAATATATATAATTTAATGAAAAAATGGAAGCCACTAAATATCTGACAAGATGTTAACAGCTGATCAAACTGTTCATTTCCTATGAGTTGAAATGGAATGTTACCATTCTAAAGGCTTTTGGGCAATAAACTCACATAAATGTGCATGAAATGATATGTTAAAAAACAAGTGAAAGCATGGGCTGGAGATTAGCTCAGTGGTTCCAGTGCCTGCCTAGCAAGCACAAACTCCCGGTTCAGTCCCCGGTAATCATATGCAACAATACCGGGCGTGGTGACTCACACCCACCAGCAATCAATACCATATACCGCAATGCCAGGCATGGTGGCTCATGCCTGCAATCCCAGCACCTGGGAGGCAGAAGCAGGAGGGTTGCTGAGTTTGAGGCTTGCCGGGCTACATAGTGAGGCCAGCCTGAACTACAAAGCTAGATTCTGTCTCAAAAAACAAACAAACAAATAGTAAAACCATACATGGAAACCCATTGCTGTGTTTCTTTCTCTTGAGCTCTTTCGATATTACTTAAAAATGTAATCTTTTCTTTCTGGATCATCAATACCTTATTTTCTGGTAAATCTTTACTCATTCATTGTTCATTTTGATTTCTTTAATGTTTACAATTCAAATTTTGAAATTAGTTCTTGTGTGACTTATTATTGGACTTTATCAGATTAGCTGTGTGTGTTACTTTTGTCTCTCTAGTTTATTGGCAATCTCTGTGGGAAGAAATAACATGCCCTGTATCTCTTATACCTCGGATGGAAGATGCAACACATTATTTTTGAGTCCTCAAACATCTACAAACATTGATAGTTCCAGGAAAATGCTCATTATATATTTGGTCAAATCAATATTATAAAAGCTCAAATGCTGACTGATGCAGTGAATGGATCTTTATGGAACTATAATCATATTATTAGCATTTTATTTGAAGATGTTTAATACAATTTAACATCACAGCATACATTTTCTCAAGTAAAATGTTATCTTTGACTATGTGCATTGGAGACACAAGAAAATGCAAAATCTAATTCAATCTGTAAGCAACCATGAATATCTCAGCAGCAGCCTCTTTACCTGGTTTCTCTGACTTCCTCTGGGATCTACCGAATTCAGTCAGCAATTACTCCACTCAGCTTTGCTTGATTCCCCTGCCAGATAATCGTCATGCCTGGTGCTATTGGCTTTTTGCTCCAGAGTAACTACAAACTCAGCTTTTGCTCTGTTGGTGTTTCTTTTTCACGGATTCATTTATTTACCATTTACATGAAAACAACAAAGAGATGGGAAGCCATCAGTATGCCTGGACTATGTTTGCCTTTTCAACCAGTTAACAACAAAGTAAGGTTCCTTACTTAATCTCTGTACTTTATAAGAGGATGCACTTTATTTAAATATCCTAACAGCAACTGTGCTGAATTTTCCACTTAACACTAGACTTTGAAAAAGGAATGAAGACTGAAGCACAGAAGGTTCTAGAAAGAATGTATACATAAGGTTTCACTTCTCTTAGAAATATCTATTCTGAAGGGTTAACTGCAGGGCCAGAACATTGCTACATCTTGTCATTTTTGTAGAGGTTTTGATATTTTATCTAATGACGATGATTATCTAGATTGGCTTAAAATAATTGTTCATTCTTAAACGCTGCTGGCAAAGACCAAATTATCTTAGAAGTCTTTTATGTTACCTACTAGTTCTGGGCTTGTTACATGCATTTCTACAAATTCCCATGAAAAGTCCGGTTTCGGGTCCATGTGACGGACGGAAATGTTGATGTGCAGAGAGGACAGAGGTTGATATGAGAGGATACAAATAGTTCACTTTTACCTGTCATGTTTTTGTTGGACCTGAACAGCAAGATGAAGTATGTGAATATTCTCTTTCAAGACATACACACTTATGAAATGTAAGGCACCAGCTGCTCAACTGTCAAGGCACTAGCTAAATTCAAGTCTTAGAAATAAACATGCTTAAATGAGATCTTGTTGGAAAGAACACCATTGGTTTTAGTATTTCTTTTGAAGGGGGAGAAAAATAGCACACATGCTGCCAAAGTATCTTTGTCTAGGATACTCTTCACTTCAAAGTTGGAAAATTAATATTCCACATGAAATCTTCAAAGGAAAGTACATTTTAGAATCACTCGGGTTGAGAGAGTTTAACTTCCTCAGTTCACGAACTCCTCTGGGTGAGAAGAGGCAGAACACGTCACTGTTCTCAAAACTCTACTTGTCAACCTGTGCAAGTACGTCTTACTCCAAATTTCTGGTTGATAATTTCCTCCTATCACTAGGTTAAAAGCTTCAGTTCTTCCCCACAGTTTTCAAAACTTGAAGCTGGTGGAGCCGCCCAATCCCCATCCTCACGACACTTTACCTTTTCTCATGCTGAACAGAGAAAACATGGTATCTCCTGAAATTTTCTTCTACCTATAAGAACTGTCTATTGTTACTTCTGTTTTATTTTGCTTCCTTCTGGATCAGCACCTGCGTCTCAAGAGTGAGTCAAGTTATACCGTGTAGGAGTACAAATTCTCAGTGTGGAATGTGAGCACAATATACACCTTGATGTCCCAACAAACTCAAGGAAGGGGAAAGAAAAAGAGTGTTTCTTCTCACATTCCAGAAAAAAAAATCTTTTAAGTATTCCTTATTAGCTTTTCTCTAATCAATACCATCCCCACAATCAAATGCTTAAAATGATCACTAAACACATTTGCGTTATGTTTGTTCCATTTAAAATCCTTTTTTAAAAAAATTTTTTATTTTACTTTGACTTCCCCAAAACAACTGAAAGTGTAAAATGAAATTTAACTTAGCATACTTTCCATTAAACTACAATGCCTAACAAGTACTTTTTTCATACCTGTACACTTTTCTTAAACACTTTAATAATTCATCACTGTGAATTCACATATGGGAAGCTACTTGTAGGTGTAGTAAAGATAAATTTTGCTTTGAATGTTACATTTTAATACCAATGTAGATCTGTGTGTTTCATAAATGGCTGAAAAAAAGTGAGCATTAAAACAATAGCCCTGAGTAGTGTGAAACTGTATCTTCCATCAGTGTTTCTGTCTCTTCTTCTGTGGTAGACCACGCAGACCTCTGTAATTCCTTCCTATCCCCTCTGCTCCTGCTGTGTGTGTGTGTGTGTGTGTGTGTGTGTGTGTGTGTATTTGGCACTGGAAGAAGTTCAACTAACCTGCTAACTAATATATGTATTCACATACTGAAATACTTATATACATGTGTTTGCATATACATGTGTTTGCATATACGTGCACTTTGTGCGTCTGTGTTTACACATACACATTGGTATCCCAGTAACACTACCAGTAGTATTAATGTGCCTCCTCTCCCGCCTGTTATTTAGGAGCAGCTGCTGTTCTTAAATAAGCCTTAATTCATGAGTATCCCCAGGGTAGCCCCATGTGAGCCCAGAAACTCATTCTCTCCCATGATGTGGCATCTGCCAGATTTCCTTCCTTATTTGTCTTGCAGGGGAGATGCTGCAGAATAGAGAACCAGGAAACCAACTGTTTGCATGGACTCATTACTGAAATCAGTGCCGGCTTCTAAGCTGCTCATGCTCCTTAAATGATGCTTTGTTGAGTTTCCACACTGAGTTCATTCCTGATGAATGTGATAGGATGTGGCTAACTGGGCAGTAATATTCGTGCTGTTATGCCACTAGCTTTGGTGTCTACAACTATTCGCAAGCCAAAGGTATTAGTGTTTGGCTCAATCCACCTTGGGTCGTCCCCAGAAAGGAGAATTCTTGAATCCATTTATTAACCTCTAACACTCTAGACTCACATATGACCTCACAGCATAGATTGAGATTCAAAGTGCCTATCATGTACCAAGCACTGTATTGATTTTGGAACAGAAAGATCAATAGGAGTAAATCTTGATCTTGAGGATTTTATTGCATGCCATAGGAGAGAGAGATGTGTGAACAACTAACGTGTCTGACTATAATTGAAAAATGTGGAAAGTGTTATGAAAACACAAAGGAAAAGGTATTTTGTTTTGTCTGGACAATAAAATTTCTTACAGAAGAGAAAATCTTTAACTAGACTTTCAATTGTTAGAGTGAGTCAATTCACCCAAGAGACAGAGGAGGAAAAGAAATTCCAAATGCAGAATTTCATGAACAAGAAGAGTGATGCATAAATATTTATGCAAGCTCCCATGTGCTTAGAGTACAGGTTAAAATCTCAAATGTTTCTAGGGGTCAAGAAAGTACTGCAGTCAAACTAGCAAGACGTTAAAACATAGGAAGACACTACTCATAAAAACATATGTAAAGGGTTCTTGTAACTCAGTCTTTGAAAGAAGAGATTGGTGTTCATCCTCAGATTGTGTTGGAATGGATTGGCAAGGAAAGATCTATTTATATAAAAAGTATTAATGTCAATATTAAATACTGCAGTTGAAAAATTTTGTAGCTAAATTCACATTTAAGATTTTGATTCTCTAAAGGATGACACTGTGTAGGTAAAACAAACATGCCCTTGGGTATTATGTGTTCTCTGGGTCACCAGTGTAGATGATGAAGGTTAAATGTGTGTTCAGGGTGCAATCACATGAGGTATTGATAATGAGCTTTCTGTAGATCCGAAGAAACAGGCCAGTCAAGTCAGACGTCTTTCCCAAATCTAGAATATTTCACCACTATTGCTGTCAAACATTATCTTCCTTTTACTTCTATGGAATTAATTTTCACCTTGTCTCCTTTGAATTCTAATTTTACATATAGCTTCTGTCTAAAATTCATCTTGTATCTATTGGTTTTGGTCTCTTGAAAACATTTTCTAGGCCTCCAGTTTTAAGTTTTTATGAAACTACTCAGGTGTAGTTCTGAAATTCATGTACTCTGAAAATCTCCAAATCAGAAACATGTTGGAAGAGTTGATCCCCCTCAGTTGAATGATGTTTTTCTTTTTGTCTGTCAGTTTCACTGATGAACTCACTGAAATAATTCTCAATCTCTATCAGAAGACGTATTCTGGATTTTCAAGTGACATTTACTTTACAGTCTCCATCTCACCATTCAGATATCCTATCTGCTTGTCCCTGTAATCCACCTGCTCAAATAGGGTTTAGAGCTTTTTAATATGTAATTACATTAAAGCCTCTGTTGAAAAATCTCAACCCAGGGTGTATGTCTGGATTTGAAGTTGTTAATTGCTTGACATCTGAAAGTTCTCGGACCGGGGATGGGGAGCCCAGAAGTGCCACACTCTGAGTCCTGAGTTCAATCCCTAGAATCCACCCTCCAAAAAAGAATAAAATAAAATTCTTCCATTCTTGTGGTCTCACAATCTCTTGTTGAATGTTGAATGTCATGTAGGACAACAGAAACAAATAATATTTACTTCTTTTGCCACATCACTAGTGCAGAAGGCTTGAATTAATCAGGATTGCCCAGAGAAACAGAATGAATATGACACACATACCCATACTTAGAGAGGAAGAGAGAGAGACTGAAATTTCAAGGAAGTCAGGGTGATTGGTTGATACTGGAAAACTTTGGGTAAATTTTCTTTCTGAGGGACTTTAATCTTCCCTGTTAAAGTGTACAACTCAGTGGATCTGACCCACTTACACAGACAGAAATCTTTTAAATGTTAAGCAACCCTGTGTGTTAGTGACTTTCATTGCTGATATGAAATATCTGACACCCAAAGTTGGAGGAAAAGGGGTTTGATGGTTTGGCCTACACCTCACAGAAGTTTTAGTCATAACAGGACGATTCCAAGACAAGGGTGACCAGCAAGCATGGCAGAGCAGAAGTAACATGGTGAAGGCATCAAAGCTAACAGGAAACAATTTAATAGCATCTTTCTGCCCCTTTTGTCTTATTCAGACCAACAGGATTAGGGTGGTGCCAAACTAACCACTCACATGCAGTGGTTTGTAATCACACATCTTCAACCTGAGCATCACATATTCTAGATTCAATGACCTCTGAAAAACAAGGTCCCACGTCTTCTCTATGAGTCTTTGGGGGACATCTACACACAAACAAATTCCCTAGGCCGTCACTATTTTGGGTAACTTCCCTAGGCTACCATTTTCGTACAACTTCTCTAGGTTGCTGCCATTAAACAAACAAACAAAAAAATTCCCTAGGCTGCCACTTTCTATCAACTTTCGTAGGCTGCAGCCATTTTAGATCAACTCTGTCTGCAGCCATTTTGAAACGATTTTTTAAGGCTGCCATTTTGAAGGAACTCCCCTAGGCTGCTGCCATTTTGAACAATGTATTTAGTACACTACAAGTTTGGAAAAGCTTCCCTAGGCTGGCAGTTTGGAACTGTACACCTAGGCTGTCACCGTTTTGAACATATTCCCTACACTTCCAACATTTTGTATCAGCTTCCCTAGATTACCATTTTGGAACAATTTCCAAGGAAGCCACTATTTTGGAAGAATTTCCCAAAGCCACCATTATGGTGGAACAACTTACCTAGGCCACAGTCATCATCCTGAATAAATTCCTTAGCTGATATTTTGGAACAACTTTCTGGCTCTGCTGCCATTTTTGAACAACTTCATTATGCTGACACTATCTTTGGAAACTTCCCTAGGCTGCCATCATTTTGAATAATTTCCCTATGCTGCTGCCATTTTGAACAACTTTGCTAAGCTGCTACCATTTTGCCACATCTTCTACAAGCTGCCATCTTGGGACAATTTCCCTAGGCTCCTGCTATTTTAAACAACTTCCCTAGTCTGTCGCCATTTTGGAACAACTCCTTTAGGTCGTTGCCATATTAGAACAACTTCCCTTCTCATTGTTGAGATGAAATACCTGACACTTAAAATTGGAGAAAGGGTTTATTTGGCTTACAGTTCTCAGAGGATTTAGTCGATAATCATGTGGTTCCAAAATGAGGGTGTCAACAAAGCATGATAGAGCAGGGACAACATGGACTGTACAAGGCAGCCAAACTTAATAAGAGAGAATTTAATAGTCTGTTTATGCCCCTTTTATCTTAGATAACCAGGATTAGTGTGATGCCAAACTAATCACTCATGTGTAGTTGTTTATGAATTTCCCACCCTTCAGGTCAGCATCACACATTCCCGAATCTGCTACCTCTGAAGAAGAAAGCCCCACCTCCTTTCTGCAGGCATTAAGGGGACAATTAAATACAAACAATAACACCACATCTAAAAATGACCTTCATAGGGATATCTTGATGGATGATCAAACCGACCCTGTGGCCCAGTGTTGTTCCTCCATCCTATCCTTTCACGGATCCACGAATGCCTGAACTGCAAGAATTTGGTCATGGACTGCCCCTTTTGCCTCTCTCTCCATAGTTTAGTACTCTCCGGTGGGCCACTGTAGAACCCCTGAGCATTTTCTGTTTTACTGCAGCTGAAGTGCTATGAAACTATGTAATTTAGCTCCAAGGTGAAACTTTTTATTGTTCCTTTCCAAGGAAAGCCAATTTCTGCTTCATGCCTGCCACTCATAATGGATATCATGTTCTTAGTTTTCTGCTGGTAGATGGCTAATTATAATAGGTATAGACCCTTAGGTTCAAAGCGTGTCTTGTCATTCTCCAAGGATTTACTTTTATGAAAGTTTTGCTTTCGTTTTTGCCTCAAGGCTGATATATACCATTGTCCATACCGGTGAATGAGAGTCTACCCAGTCTTCCTCAGGAGGCCAAGGGATTATTTCATGGAAGTCAGAGCTTACAAGAGCACATAGTACGTGGTGGCTGTCTCCTCATACCTACCAGTCACCTCTTTCATGTCAAACTCCAGTGATCCAGGGAGGGAAATTCCAGGTTTCCTACTCACCTCCCACTGGAGGACCGTGGGAATTTGTGATTGGATTATTTTTTTGGTCAACTGTCTTGTGAGAGGACTTGCTTACTTTGCATTGCAGTGTCTCTGACTCCCTTGACAAAAAGATCCTTTTAAATATGAAAGTCATATATTCAAACTGTGTCTAGAATTTCCTTGGTGTGAGGGAGGAAGGAGTGATTTTATCCTACACAGAAGCAGAAAATTTATAGCTACTTTCTACTCCCTCTATGATAAAATATTCTGTTGAAAATCACATTGGGTTTGTTTGTTGCTTAATTATTCTATTTTGTACCTCAAAAGGCAAACTGAAGTTTTGAGACAACACAGATGCTTAAAATGTTAAAAATAATTTCATCATCTACTTATCAGATTATTTTTCTCTGTCTTTGCTCATAAAATATCTGAAAACAGTATTCTATTTTAAAATAGAATGTGCATTTGTTGTTTATTTATACTGGCTTCGACCGTCTAATCTGCTGGATTAGGCCTACGGGAATTTATATTTGGAGGCTGGGGATTTAGCTCAGTGGTTCTGGCACCTGCCTCAAAAGCACAAGGTCACTAGTTATATCACCAGTACCAAAAACAAACAAACAAACCAAATGAAGAAACATACACTTTAATGACCATTACCTAGATAGCTCATCCCTTACAGAGCACTTTCATTATACCTCTGTGGTTTCCTGTGATTGTCTTCAGCTTTACGATCCAAACATCCTTTCTCTCCATAGCTGTTTAGTAGAAGAGGAAATTTTCATTATTTGCACTGAGAGATAGTGTAAACAGCAGCTGAAGCTTGTATTGCTGATTGTTTTTTAATGTTATTACTATCAGGAGTAAGAAACATTGGTTAAAGGACTATTGTGTAGTAAATGAAGAAAGATATTGAAAATTGGCATCTCTTCACAGGACACTTTCATCTTTAAAACATGACAGATACCCTCCCCCTAAAAAATTTCACAGTACTACTTAAAACTTTTATGGAGCTATAAAACTTAGATGTAATAGAAAGTAGGTGTCAGCTAATCCAATATTCCCTGGTGGGTTTGAAATCTTACATAATATCTGTTGCTTATATAATATCTCTTTCTCCAGGAAGCAAAATCTATCATTAGATAACTCTTAATGTTGCATGATCCTTTCTTCTCATGAAATAAAATTTAGGATAAATTATGGTCAAATATCTTTCAGAGAAAGGTATATACAAATTAACTTCTGCGTGCTCA
>PVIC010024301.1:0-26293 GCA_004025085.1 Thryonomys swinderianus | reverse complement strand
GCCATTCTTTGTGGAGTGAGGTGGAATCTCAATGTTGTTTTCATTTGCATCTCTCGAATGACCAGAGATGTTGAGCATTTCTTCATATGTTTCTTGGCTCCTATGCATGTTTTTTAAATAAAGAGTAACCTTACTTTTGCACTTCACTTTAGGGATACCTTTTAATTTTAGTAACTGAATATCTTTATAAAGTGTTCTTGGCTAAATCAAACGTAGATTTACTTCTAGTGAGTTTTCACTAAATTAGCTCCCTATAAGATACAAATTTAATGTTTCTTTGTATGTCTCAAAAATGGGAGAATTGTGGATATAAAAATACTTTATAGTCTATAATCCCAGCACTTTGGAGGCAGGGGCAAGAGGATTGCTGAGTTCGAAGCTTGCCTAGGCTACATAGTGAGCTCAGAGCCAGCCTGAACTACAAAGTGAGACCCTGTCTCAAAAACCAAACAAAAACCAAACAAAACAACAACAAAAAACAAGAAGAATACTTTATAAATGAATATTGAATTTTAAAGAGTAAAGTTTTGTCAGCAAATTTTAAATGCTACAGCTTTTTGGAAGTATAATACTTTTTGCTTTTTCTTTGATATTTTCTTGGTTTATGTTCTAAGTGGAATAGCACTATCATTCCACTAAAGAGAATACAAATTAAACCCTTACATTATAGGTTTATTTTATTTATAAAAAGACATCCTTGTGGGCAATTGAGCTTTAAGAAACATTACTTGACTCAAAGTGCATGCCAATGCCATAATGATAAATTCCATTATAATGTAATGCTAATATATTTATGAAATTTGTAATTGTGTTTCAAAGTCATTTCAAGGAGGTATATGGCATAGTACAAATAACCTCTCACCGGAGTTCAAACAACCCAAATTTTACTTACTTGTATTATTGATGTTAGAATTTTGTAAAAATAGAACTCTTAGAATATTTCAACATTATTTAATATCAAGATGCTTCCTGGTGACTTTTATTCTGTCTAATTCAGTAGAAAATTCATAAAGCCAGAGACCTATCTCATGTTATTCTGAATAATATCAAATTCTATTTCTGACATTGATAGCTAGAGTTCTATTTTTATTGTTGAATTGAAAAAACAAATAAGTCCTGTGAACCCTGAGAAATTTGCATTCATATGGAAAAAGAAGAATTTGGAAGTTTACTTTGGCTATGTGACCATGAAGAAATTATATAATTTCATTCCAGTGTCTGATTTCTTAATTTTACATCTTTTTGTTGGACTCTTATTGTTGTAGAGTAAAAAGTGCATCGTAATTATAACTCCTGGCCTTTTCAATGTGATTGCTTCTTTGCACTGATTTTCAGGACTCCTGAAAATATTATGAATTCATAAAATCAAGGCTGGAATATGATCATGTTTTATTCTTCTAAAAAAGTCAATTTATAATAGGTTAGTATCAAAAAATGGCAGATATACTCTCACCATTATATTCCTCTCATTTTAAGCATATGTATGCATATGTACCGCACATGTTTTAATGACCACTGAAAATTAGTTATCTGAGGCAGAAGAGAAGGGCAGAAAAATAATGTCTGGCTGGCAGTTCTTTGAGGATAAAGCTATGTTTGTCTAAATGAGGGATATTAAACTGAGATCATTTTTAAAAAATTGTTTTTATTTCCATTAGTTCCTTAAGCATGAGCCTGGTTAAAAATACAGTTGATGTATATAAACATTAGTTTTGTGCAGTTGATTTTACTTAGCATATCTCTGGGATGTTTTAAGGTTATAATTTCAAACGTATTTTAAGTTGCCTGACAGATCCTATTGCAAACTTTACTAAAAGAGCCTCATGACTAAAAGAGAAATGCTGTAGTTAAATTATCAGGATTTATTTTTCACAGTGCATTGTCATTTCAACCTTGAGTAATTTAAAGCTTAAATTTGAACCACTCTCTCTGAAGTGTTTGGATTATATAAATGAAACTAAGTACTTTGCTTTCAGTGACATTTCAGATATGAGAAGTTTTCTCTTTTAAGAAAAGTAG
Source organism: Thryonomys swinderianus (assembly GCA_004025085.1). NCBI lineage: Eukaryota > Metazoa > Chordata > Mammalia > Rodentia > Thryonomyidae > Thryonomys > Thryonomys swinderianus. The sequence continues at coordinate 24,274 of PVIC010024301.1, read as the reverse complement.
TGTAGTATTTTTAAAAATATTTGATTTTAAGTAAAATAATTTAACATTGCATTAATTATATATCATTATAGAGCTATGGTCATTAGTAATTTATCTAAACACAGGTATGATATGAATTACTTCTGTTTTCCACAAGTTACAACACGCTATTGAAGGTGTCTTATATATCTACATAATTGTATCAATGGTTCTAATTTGTATGCAACTGAAATGTAAGAAAATGTTATAATTCTTATTTATACAAATTGCAATATTACATTTGTGCACTATGTCAAACTTTTGTAAGTTTTCTGAAACACTCTATCAACATATCTTTGGCAGAGGGGCCAAACAATTTCACTGGAAGAAAGATGGTCTGTTTCATAAAAGGTGCTGGAAAAACTGGCTTTCCATACACTGAAGACTAGATCTAGACCCATGTCTCCCACCATATAATAAATTAAAATTGAAATGGTTCAAAGATTTAAATATTAAAGCAGAAATATTAAACTAGGCTATAAGAAAGAATCCTTAAAATTTTAGAAGACATAGATGTAGGCGAAGACTTTATGAACCAAACCCTGATTACACAGGATGTGTTACAAAAAGTGATCTAATCTTATTAAAAATCTCTTTCATAGCGAAGGAAATCATCAACAACATGCAGAGACTGGGAAAAAACGTTTATCAGCTCTGCCTCATACAAAGGACTAATATCTAGCATATATAAAAACAATAAAAGTGGACATATGAAATGAATACGCATTTCTCAGATGAAGTACAAATGATAAACAAATATGAAAAGTATTCAACGTCACTCATCATTCCAGAAATAGAAATTAAAATCACACCGAGATTCCATCTCATTCCAAAACTAATGGCTGCTATAAAAAAAATCAATGAAAAACAAATACTAGCAAGGCTCTGGAGACAAAAGATTGAATGAAACCCATATGGAGATTCCTCAAAAAATGTAAACTAGAAGTTCCATTTGACCCAGCTGTTCCCTTTTTTGATATCTTCCTGAAAGAATTAAAAGAATCCGCCGTGAAGTATGTGCACTTGTATTTATATCTGCACAGTTCCTAGTAGTTAAATCTTGAAAGCAGACTAAAAGCTTATCAATCAGTGAATGGATAAAGAAAATGTTTTTATATACAATGGAGTACTTCTTGGCCATAAGGAAGGATAATGGCACAGCCATGAAGAAGGTACATGGATGGACCTTTGGACCATACTCTTAAGTTAAATAAATTGGGCACACATGTTGAGATAACACATTGTTTCTCATGTGTGAGAAAATAAAAAAAGTAAATAAGGACTATATGGTAAAAGAAATTATGCAGCAACATGAAAATTAAATGGTATCCTCTTGAAAAATCAGTGTGTGATGGGCTGGAGATTTAGCTCAGTGGTTCCGGCGCCTGCCTCGCAAGCACAACATCCTGCGTTCGATCCCCGGTGACCACATACAATGCTGGGTGTGGAGGCTCACGCCTGCCAGCCATCAATACCACATACTACAGTGCCGGGCGTGGTGGCTCACTCCTGTCATCCCAGCACTTGGGAGGCAGAGGCAGGAGGATTGCTGAGTTCGAGGCTTGCCTGGGCTACATAGTGAGCTCAGGGCCAGCCTGAACTACAAAGCGAGACCCTATCTCAAAAAAAAAAAAAAGAACAAGGACAAAAATCCATAATCATCTCTACTGACACATGCAGAAAATTTTTTGTCCAATTTCAACATCTATTCATGATTAAAAAAAAAAACCCTCTGGAGAAAATGGTTACAGAAGGAACAAGCTCAATCTGATAAAAGCTATTTATGATAATCAAATGGAAAAAGTTAAAAGTTTTCCTGTAAAATCAGGAATAAAACCAGGATTTCACATATCACATATCACTACTCCTATAGAAATATTTCTCAAAATATTAGCCAGAGCAATCAAGCAAGAGAAAGAAATACAAAGGATATGTCCAGAAAAGGAAGAAATCAAATTGTTATTATTTTTAGATGACATAGTCCTCTGCATAGAAGACCCAAGGAATTCCACCAGAAGACTCCTAGAGTTAATAACTGCATTTAGTAGTACAGTAGGATACAAAGTACAACAATAATTTCATCTAGCAAAAACAGGGGAAATACCATTTATAACAACACCAATAAAAATTGAATACTCAGGCATAAACCTAGACAAGGAAATGAACATCTCTATGATGAAAACTATAATACTCCAGAAGGGGAGATCGGAGAGGCCACCAGAAAACGGAATGGTAGCTCTTTTTACTGGCTAGACAGAACCAACATAGTCAAAATGGCCATGCTTCCAAAATGAACACACAGCCTGATTGCAGTCCTGATGGAAGTATCAATGGTGGAGCTCGCAGAGCTAAGAGCCATAATCTTACAGTTCGTGCGGAGCCCGTAGAGATCCAGAGTAACAAAAGCAGTCCTGGACCACAGGGCAGACCAGGTGACATCTAGCTTCCTGATTTCAAGTTATACTGCAAAGGTGCAGTGACTAAAAAACATGTAGGAGTCAAAATGGATTAATGATGTCCTAGCAGTAAAGATTAGCGTCCCAAACTATTAGGTAACTGAATGATTCAGCTTGACTTTTTTACAAACACACACACTCTGCCACAATTGAAAACTTACAGTTCACAATGAATGATTACTCAAGTGAGTTACTATTGGGTTTGTAGGATATTTCTGTTTGCAACACAGGATGCCCTGTTGAACCATTTCCTGCCATTACTGTGTCACTGATGACTGTCTTTCTTCTACCTTCTAAGTCCACATTGTTGGCAAACCTCAGACTGAACACTGCTTCATTCTTACATAGCCATCTGCATGTGCCCAGGAGAAAGAGCAAAGAACAGAAACAACCCTGTCAAGTTCTTAGCCTTTGCCAATTTCTTTATTCAACTGCCCTGTATACAATGAGTGCTCATATAAAGTGCGTATTCTGATAGCTTCACTTCTCCTCAATGCAGTGTGTTTTTAATGAGCAGGAAGGACAGAGGTGCAGAAAGAAGAAAATGACTAGAGCTGTCATGAAAACAGAGTTGATATATAATACAATATGATGCACATTAACCAAGAAGTGCATGAAGGAATATTTTTTAAACATATATCTGCAAATGTACATACGTATACCCCATCTTAAACTTTATGTGGCAGACCAGTAGCATAATAAAGGAATAGGAGTGACTAGGAATAGAAGTCCAGAAACTACTAAAGAAGGAAAACTTAACAGCTTCTCATGGGAGTGTTTTATTAAACATTTCACACTTGAGCATGATTGGAGTTTAAGCAAGAAACAGTATGTTAAGTTAGTTATATAGTGCTCTCCTTGTAATAAATACTTAAAATTCATACAAGCACGTTTCCTGAGGTGTTCCTAGAAACATACAACATTTTCTCTTCTTGTTACATTTTTTAAAGAAGCATGCTTTCACAGCAGTGAGCCTGATAGCGATTTTTTTTAATGCTCACTTTCTGTTATATATCTTACAGTTGGAGCTTCTTGCAATTATGCCCTTTAATAAATGGAGGAAGCCTTGCTGTGTGTAGACCTGGTGTTCTTCGCGTGTGTCCTTTGAGATGAGGTTTCTTCAGGAGTACGCTACGGGGAGCAGAAAGTGGTGAGGACAGATCAACATAGAATGTTTTGTCAACTTACACTTTAAAGTTCTCGATTTCATTACATCTGCTTAAGAAGTCTGCATTAAGAAAACATTTAAGAACTATTTATCTAGTCCTGAGTCCTCATCAAAAGAATGAAGACCTGGAATGCTTAAATACACAATCTGTATTAAAAAGAACTTGTGCTAGACACTTTCATATATGTGGGGAAATGCTGTTACCTATATATCAAAAACCACAAAATCTTCACTGGAGTTTAGAAATAAAGTCCTCTAGTACCTAATTTGATCAATGGCACCTATAATCCACACAGCACTAAATCTATTTATCTCAGTATTTCTTTTTTCTACTGTCAGCACAAAGCCTGCCCTGAGTTATCTCAATCAATATTGTTTAAAAAATGAAAATTTGCAGAAAGTATTTCTACTCAACTGATTTCCTGACCCATCTGAGATGTCTAGTCTAAAAATGTTTATTTCATCTACATGTGACTTTTTTTTGTTTGTTCACCATACAGAAGAGGAAATGTATGTTTCTTTTCTCAAGGGAAAGTTAATATGGCTGACACATACTGGTTACCTTTCTGCCACCTCACTGCAATTCTGTCTAGGATGCTGAGTGGCTAACTCACCTCTAATTTTCATGTCCATCATTTCCTCTTTCTCAAGTAATGCCTGCTAAAAATGTTCCTGTTCACAGGCCTTCTTTCTTCTCTTAATCACTGGCTGAGACCTCTGGTCGGGCAGGGAAGCATGTCCTGAGGAAACACATCATTTCTGCCTCTAATTGCTTCACTTGAGTACGTCAAGGTTATGTGGCTCCAGGAACTTCAGTAGAAAATCCTGCCATATCCCCCTATGTAGCCCCAAAGGTGAGAATTGGCATATATTAATTCTTACTTGAATATTTGATCTGTTATCATTTGATGAGAATTTGAAAAGGCTAAGAGATGACGCATGAACATATTCAAACCATAAACACTCTTCAGTAATATCTCACATTTATTTAATGTGTAATGTTTATCAGATTCCTTGAAGCATTTTCACGGGTATTTTTACCCTCTACAGCAGTCATCCAAAGTATGAGCGTTGTTTTCTTATTTAGCAGATTAGAAAACAGAGACACAAAGAGGTTAAGTGACTTTCACAGGATTGCAGAGCTGGGAAATCATACAGCAAAGATGCACAGCCTGCAGTTTGAGATCCAAAACCAGCTCTCTTAAAGTGTAGGCCATGCAGCCCCCCTTTAGTTTTTTACATTATCTAGTTGTATGTTGGATTTGAAATGTGAAGACTTGGGGTCTGGCTTCCCTAATTCTACTCTGACCCTGAAATGTAGCTATTTTCTATAATACTGTACTGTACTTTTTTTTTAGAGGATGGAAGCAGCTGCTGGTTTCATAGGAGAGAAATGATGAGTTTCAGTCAGGAAATACTTAATGAAATGAGGTAGAGGAAGAACAAGATCAGACTGGAGACTCCTACATTGAAACCGTGAACTACAGTTTGGCTCTTGAAATAAATCTTTTGGAGTTATCGTACTAAATTGAAGCTAGATGTATGACTTTAAAAAATCTCCATCATATTTGTTACCAAAATCCATGCTAAAGTTGTCAGATATCCAGTTTTCTACTTTATGCAATTTAAAATAGTAAGTTCAAAAAGGCAAAAAACTTTACATTAAGTCCCAACTTTGTGCTCAGTAGCATTTAGTACTAGTAAATCGGGAAAATCTTATTTACATTACATTTGAAGGCTATATTATCTCATTATTCTTATAACAGAAAAATACTTTGACCTAAAAGTAGAATGGAAGTTATATATAAAGAACTTCATAGTCATATAAAAGATATAGTAATAAATACAAAAAATATGATGATACCATAAATAGTAAAGCTTTGAAATTGTGGCTTTTTGTGGGATTCATTCACATAAGCATACATTTCTTTGAATAATGATTTTGAGTATTATGTTTATTTTCTTCCCTTCTAGCCAAAAACATACATTGAAGTTCTGTCTACATAACAAAGCTATCAGATGTCAGCGAACTCTTAGCACGCCCACTTCGTGTCTGTGGAAATAGCTTCTTCTGATTGTGTTTATCCATCTCACGGACTCTGTAGCTATCGCTTCCCTTTCTTCCTTTTTACTACAGTGCAGGGTCCACTCGGGTCCAGTTGAGATGAACTTGGTGAAGGGCTGAGATGTCCTGGGCCCCATCAAAAGGCTCCGATCTGTCACTTACCCGCTGAGTGGATGGATGCGAAGCTTTGGTGGTACGTCTTGGACCTCCGTTTTCTCACTTGTGAGGTGGGGGATCACAGCTGCACTTAACTTGTAAGATTGTTTTTAATGTTTTCGTGTCTCCAAACAATATCCTTTATGAGTGTAAATTGCAACTGCCGCTGTAGATAGGAAGAGACCGTGGATTTGGGGACAGGAGTTGCCCAAGAACATGTACCCAGGCACTTGAAACGCTCTTTTCAATAACTAGTCTCTATGATGACTTTAGGGTCCTTCCTGTTCGCTTTTATGTTGTTGGCCCTTTCACTTTGATTAAGCAGGACAGGAGCCCTTGTCTTCTTTCTTTCTGCTCGGTTTGTGTATATGGTGGGACTATTAATACCTAAAAAATCACTGGGTTTGTGTCCTTAGGTCAAAGACTGTGTAAGTTACTGCAGCAATGACTTCAGCATTAAATCTGTAATTTCTTTGTATTAAGTGCTTTGCCTACTGATACTTCATTTAGCCTTAGACTAACACTAGAGAGTTGTTCTTAGTGCTCCATCTACTTGGAAAATGTAAATGAGAAGTTCTAGATAGTTGTACACTTGGTGCAATATACATAATTTCTAAATTCCAGCTAGAACTTAAACTCAGATCTAAACCCTGAGATAAATATCTTAACCGGTGGGTTCTAGATGAACAACAGAATACTGCATCAGTAGAGAAGTTCTTCAAGAACCTGAGTCTATATGATCTCCTGATGTTTCGGATTGTTTATTTTCATATACTTTATATAAGAGTATCATTGATGTCAAAATAAAGCGCATGCTATTATTAAGCGAGGCGCATCAGCATTCCTTAGACCTGAGGGAAAGTGCAATACAGTTATGCTAAATCTGCACAGCCCCAAAATAATAATCTAGCTAATGGGAAACAGGAATCCAGGAGTTAACACTGCATAATAGGATTAGAGAAAGGTAAAGGAATGCGTACCTAAGGAGTCTTTGAAATTTGGGTTAGATTTGAAGGGGGAATGCATTATTCAGCAGAATTCTCCCTTGATATCTAATATCAGTTTGCAGATTATTACTTTGCTTTGTTGGTATTCTAATTTAGTTCCATTCCTTGGCTTTATAAGGACACTAAACCAAACCACTAGAACACTATACATAATTAAAATAACTGCATTTTACTGCTGCCTCTGATAGGTTCCAGTGTAAAGTGGGCCATTCAAATGCCTTCTTTAATGCAATTGTGAAAAACTGAATAAAATATAAATATAATAGTGAAATTGGAAGTGATTTTCAAGATACTTGGGTTTTCACAAAATAGGTGGTATTCATCAAATTCTACGGGTAAAATGATTTTCTATGCATTTGGATACTAGGGTTGTTTTATTTTGCCTTCCAGTGCCCTTTCTGATATCTTGATCTCCCTCCTCTCCTTTCTCCATACATTCTGGTCCTTTACTTTCAGTAAACCAGGAGTATGCAGAAGGTTTTTTGCATTTTTGCGAGGTGCTGGGTGCCTTGGCCAGACGGCAGAAGACATGGCCCAGGCCCGCCAGAGCCCGTATCTCGGGAGAAGAGAGAGGTAGGCATGGGAGGCCCACGGTGCAGACTCGCCAGGCAGTCAGTGGCAGCCTCCACCTCAGGGGAACGGTTCCGGCAGATCTGAGAGGCCCCGGCTGGTCAGCAGTAAGGCGTCACCGTGGAAGAGCGGTGTCGCAGGAGGTGGATGAGAAGATGGTCCTGGAATCTATAACTGGAGCGAGCGGAGAAGATGAAAGCGGGGCGGCCTGGGGTATGTCCTGTCCGGACACGCTGAAGCCAGAGGCGGATCTGCAGGACCTCTGCACGGCTCACGGCTCTTGGGTGTTCTATGCAAAGAAGCACTGAAGACATTTCAGCTGTGGCAAAGTCTACTTTACCCATGATGAAAGAGAAAACTTTAGCATTACACTAGTAATAAAAGTTCGCCTTCAGCACGTAGGACGTACTGAGCAATGTTTGGACATGTTAGATGTATCAGTTTACTGTATTTTTAAAAAAAAAAAAACTATTATATTGCCGGGCGTGGTGGCTCACGCCTGTAATCCCAGCACTTGGGAGGCAGAGACAGGAGGATTGCTGAGTTCGAGGCTTGCCTGGGCTACATAGTGAGCTCAGGGCCAGCCTGAACTACAAAGCGAGACCCTGTCTCAAAAAAAAAAAATTAAAAATATGGAATTTAGTGGAAAAATAAACTTTGCTCATGATTGAAAAATACAATGAACTCAATTAAAAATACTACTAAAAAGATAAATGATAAACCATAGTAATAAAAAGCTAGCTTTTTAAAAAAAATCTTATAGATGATACCTCATATTCTAGTAAGATTAGAAAACAAAAGTAGTGGGTGAATCAGTCCTATAAAACTAGCTGTGTAAAGTAAGTAGTAAAAATTTATTGGTGGCAGGACTCAGAAACTAGGAGTGTCTCATCACATTTCTACAGTTTAACACCTAAATTCATGAACCTGAAAATAGGCTTATTCAGCTAGAAGGCTTTGAATTTCCAGCCTATGGTCAAGTGACCCCTCCTTGGAACTCAAGCAGTGGTGGAGCAAACACAGGCCGGAGAGGAAGTGCTGACCTCATCAATTAGAAGTAAAAGTGCTCAGGGTCACAGGCCCAGGTTCCCCCCAAGGGTCAGCCCTGAGCCCCCTGGGCTCCACCCCCCAAGTTTCCATCACCTTCCAGGAACACCACTGGGTGGAGCAGACTCTTACCCCAGATGTTTGGGGGACCCTCGTCAAATAGCCTTTGTAGAACAGGTTTGCTTGCTCTACAGTTTCCTGTGATGGAAGTTGGTCCTCCAGCAGCTTGGGCTTTCTGTTCTACTGGAAAGTGCTGTTTCCTGCACGCTCCTCAAACCTTTTATAAATTATTTCCTTTACAAGTCAATGCCATTTTTGCCTGTGACTGCAAAGTCTCCGTGCACTTAAAGTTTACTTTTGTCTGTTTGTTTGCTTTCAGGTACAGGGTTCAAACTCAGGACCTTAAATTTTCGAGGTAGGTGCAGTGCCACGGAGCTATATCCCTGCCCCTTACAGCTTTTGAATATGGGGAACACCACACCCCGGGCTCCCCACTGCAGTTTGGTTTGGGATGGTCCCTGGGGAGCTTCTCAGAGTTATCCCAGAAGGCCAGAAACATGGGGGGAGCCTGGCTCTCCCCCTGTCTCCTTCTCTTCCCTGCTCGCTGTGTCCTGTACCAGGAGCGTGAGCACAGCCTGCTGTGTGAGGCTGGCTCTGCTCTGGGAGAGCACCCGCTTCTGCTCAGCACTGCCTTCCACTCTGTGTCTACGCCCCTCTAAAATGCCAGTTAATCTTGCTGATACCATAGTGTATCTTCACTTAGTGCTTTGTGCTATTATAATTGTTTATTATGATTTTTGTATAACAAATGGGTAAAGAATATAGCCTAGGTTGAAATATACTTTAATAATTACTTTGACCATCTGGTAAGTATTTAGTAAAGGAGAAATGTAAACCATGAGGACTTCAGGTGTGGCAGTTTGTGACTGACGTGACTACAGGGGAATGACTTTTTGGAAGGCTGTTACCTCTTCAAACTACTAAAATAACATGGAAATGTAATATTCAGAAGCAACAATTTAATATATTTTACATTTACTTAAGAAATCTGAACAATTCTGAAGAAAATTTCATGTGAAAAAAACTTCCCAATTAAAAAAACCTTTGATAGAATTGATAGTACCTTTCACTTTTATCACCATTGTTACATTGTTATTACCAAAAGTTTGCAATTGTGAAGTTGCACATGACACTACATGTAATTATTAACTAGGGTCATTTTAATGTAAAGATCCAACTCAAATATCTTCTGTACCTTGAATATGGACTATTGTTAAATGTAAAAAGTACAGTTCTTTCTAGAATGAATTTTTTTTTTTTTTTTTTTTTTGCTTTTTGGAGACAGGGTCTCGCTTTGTAGTTCAGGCTGGACCTGAACTCACTATGGTGCCCAGGCAAGCCGCCGCGAACTCAGCAATCCTCCTGTCTCTGCCTCCCGAGTGCTGGGATTACAGGCGTGAGCCACCACGCCCAGCATTATATGTGGTTACCAGGGATTGAACTCAGGTCCTTGCGTTTGCAAGGCAGGCGCCGGAACCACTGAGCTAACCCTCCGGCCCTAGAATGAATTTTTAAAAATTGTTACTTTAAAATACACTATCTAGAGTGATTGTTGGAGTTTTACATCTACTATGTCTTCCGATTTTCCAATTTGTCATATATAGGTGGGGCTTTTAGGAGAAGAATGGACCAAGGAGACACTGCCCTGATCAGTTAATAAATCTACTAGTGATTTCATAAATAAGTGAAAGTACTCTTAGGAGGTGGAACCCAGTTGGAGGTGGGTCCCTGGAGGATGATGTCAGAAGGTTTTGTTTTTGATCATTGTTCATTCCTTTTCATTCTGCTATCTGGTTACTAGGACTTAAGCCATTCTGTCATGCCATTTCTGCCTTGGACCAAGCCAACCATAGACTAAACCTTCTGAAACCATAAGCTAAACTGATATTCTCCTCCCTAGATTTGTTGATGTTGGGTATTTTGTCCTAGTGTTGAGAAAGTGACTGATAGACTGAAATAGTAAAATAAAAATATTTAATATATGTATACACGGTATGTTAATATATACTTGCAGGAAAATAACATGTTTAAAGCCATTGTCTGCCAACCAAATCCTTCACATTTAACCTTACACAGAAAGGAAAATACAGTATTACTTAACTGTTGCTATTTAAGCTTTAGCATTTTGCATGAAGAAAAATATCTAATCATAGCTTTTCTATTTATTGTGCAGTTGTGATAAAATAATATTTTACATGTACTAATTTTTGGCTTCAATTGAAATGTTATTAAATGCTTTCATAAAGTCCTATTTAAAAGTATTGCTTTATTGAGTAATTGCAATAGAATGACCTGCAATTGCAGTAAGCATTAAGAATGAATAGGAAAGAATAGAATAGAATCAAAAGGAATCCATTAAGTCTGTGTTGAATACAGGCAGGTCAATAGAAAAAACCTGTTTCAAAATACTTATTTTTATGCATATAAATACACAAAATATGTATTTCTGAGCACTATTAGTAAAGCTGAATGTGAATTTAATTATGTACCACCTAGAATTTGTGGGTCTTGTTTACACCATGGCACTTCCTTTCTAGGAGATTATACAGTCTCTCACCAGTGTAACATTACTGGCCTAATAGCACAGAGAGAGACTGAATAAGAAATCATGGATTCACTTGCATGTGCAAAAATTGAGATCAAGAGATCAGGGATCAAGCTCAAACTGCACTTGATTATATGCAGTTAAGCCTAGTCTATCATTAAGAAAATGTAGAGAAAATAGAAGACTCAAGGGACATTTTTGATTATGTCTTAGTGAAAGAGCATAGCAGAAATATTTTTATATTTTTCATATTTAAAATAATTAAAAATACTTTTTCTGTTATTGTATTATGAAAAATGGTTGGTATTCCAGTTTCAGTCAGGATGAAATTCCTTCATTTTATCTTCTTAATTCATTAAGGACAATATTTTACTTGGGTATTAGACATTGTGGTCAGATTTAGATAACCAGAATGTTCTAATGCCACAGTCTCTCCTCAGGTCTTCTATAAAGGTTTTTGTCTTTAAGCAATCTTTGACTATGACCCTGAAGCAAGTGTATCACTTATGTAGAAATGCCAAGCAATACATTCCAGCATATGTCATTATTCACTCCAAAATTATTTTGTAACTCCCATAGCAGTATCTATCTGAAGAAGTATTTGGTAATCTGTCTGTAGGCATATAAGTAAACACACACACGTACACACACAGTGGTTCCTTGATTTATGAACAGTTTCATTTGCAAACAATTCAGTTCAGAAACAGAAGTGTTTGGTGGAATTTTGTTTCTATTTGTGAACTCTACATTGAGTGATGACATGACCACAACAATGTTCCTTGCATAACACACACACACACACACACACACACACAGAGCCATCTTTCCCAGAACATGGAATGAATTTAATATATATAAACACTACATATATATTTGATTGCTTAGCATATGATTATTATTCAAATGATTCCCCATTTCCAAGTTATATATCCCATTAAAAGATCATTGTATTTATCAGCTTTTTATCACTGAAACTAATGCAGTGATACTTTGGTTCACAAACTTCGTTTTTTTCCACAATTCTCATTTCAACCAAATTAAATGAGAACTGAATCATATTCAATTATTAGGTTTAATATTGACCTTATGGGGACATTTCATGTGGTTCTCATCCTATCCAGTTTAGGATTAGAGTCATGCAAAGAGGTAAATGAGTGAACTGAGGTACCTAACTAACATCCTCAATTTAAAGAGCAGGTTTAACTTGGCTCATGACTTTACTTTACATGGTTGATTGGTTCCAATGCAGAAGATTCAGAGTGACAAAGTATAGTGGAACAAAGTGGTTTATTTTGTGGTAACCAGAAAGCAGGATATGAGAACAGTCCCAGAGGGAAAGAAGAAAAGATCATCTGTGGTACCCAAGGTCATTTCTTCACAACCCATCTGGCCACACCCAGAGGCGTGTCACACAAATCCATCAAATTGAAAATCCAGTTCAACTGCTCCATTCTATTACTTGATATCATAATATCAAAACATACCACATTTAATCAAAATTAAAATTGGTTTATAATTCCTCCTAGCATAATATAAATATCCTGTGCACAAATAGCACAAAATAATCAATTTCCCAAAGTGTTAACTATACTAGCATTGCTACAATTTCTAAATCACAAGTCATATCTGAGACTCAAGGTAAATTCTTAGATCTAAACCTTTATAAAATTCCAAAAGTGAGTTATGTATTTTTCATATGCAGTGGTACAGGATAAAGTTTTCCTTTCCCAAGTGAAGGAACAGGAAGAAAGAAAACAGGAAGACAAAAGCAACATGAAAACACAGCACGGCAAACATTAAATTCTGTATTTCCATGTTCAGAGTTGAGGGGACAGTTTAGTGCGATGAGAGCTTACAGGGCTGAGGCAGCCCCACCTCTGTGGACTTCCTGGGCGTGGCCCATGGAGCCTCTCTCAGGTTTGCTCTGCCTGTGGTCTGCAGCTTTCCTTGTTCTCTAAGGTCCTAGGGTCTCCATTGCACCTTAGGCTTAATTCCCACATCTTTGGGCCAGTAACTTCGAGTGGCACTTTGTCTAGTTTCCCATTGAAATCTTGGGAAAGCCTTTCAGGTCCCAGTGGTGGCATTCTGCAGGCCTGAAAAATGTTCATTGTACAGTTGATGCCCAGGTCTCCTGGTCAGGCCTCTTAACATAGCTGCAGCAGCTATGGCGCATGAGTAATCATGGTGAAATGATTCCTTTGTTGGCTTCTTAAAAACAGAGATCTCAAAGCCTGTCTTCTCATATGGAAGGTTTATAGTTTTCAGTCTTTATGGTGAGATAAATGGGGTTGTGCTTTTTCCTGAGATGTCCTAGAGATCATTCTTCTTTTCTCTGTACAAAGTACTTGGTTTCTTTTTAATGATACCAACCTCTTCATTGCCTACACCTTTTTTGGCTCCAACTTTACACATGTTTACTTTCTTTTTTCTTTTTCTTTTCTTTTCTTTTTTTCCTTTGAGACTGCATCTCACTTTGTAGTTCAGGCTGGCCCTGAGCTCACTGTGTAGCCCAGGCAAACTTTGAACTCAGCAATCCTCCTGCCTCTGCCTCCCAAGTGCTGTGATCACAGGCGTGAGCCACCATGCCCTGCATGGTGGTGTGTGGTACTGATTGCTGGTGGGCGTGAGTTATCAAGCCTGGTATTGTTGCATGTGGTTACTAGAGATAGAACCAGAGACCTTGTGCTTGCTAGACAGGTGCCAGAACCACTGAGCTAAATCTCCGGTCCTGTGTTTGCTTTCTGCTCATAGATTTTCGTATCCTCTGCTTTGCTCTTTGCTCCATGGTGTAGCCTGTGTGTTGGACTGCATGACGTCTCCCCTGCCAGATCCCTTCATGTACTTCTCTGAAACTCAGTCTCAGGAAAAGAGCCCAATACAGACATTTGTGTTTGTTTCACAGTGTGGGTGCTCTGGCTGAATTTGCAATAGAGTCCTCGTTTCCCACGGGAGTCTCATGAGCTGGCCGACTGCTCACATAACTCTAGCAGTCTGGTCTTTGGTTCTGTCATCACCTGAGAAGGTCCACAAACAATACTCTAGGCCTTCTTGAACTCGCAGATCCAACCCTTCCATATAATTCTTGCCAACCAGTTATAAAAGTGTCAGATATAGTCATAGCAATAACTGTACTTTCCTTCTAGCAGTTTTTTAAGTTGAATTATTTATTGGTATATTTTATATACAGTGCACAGTCACACTCAAAATTGGAGAATTTGTACCAGTATATGGCAGAAGTTAATTCTCATTTTTACCCATATCCCTACCCACCAACAACCCCCACCCCCTATGTACATGCTATTTCTTTTATTTTCCAAATCATATTTATTATTTCCCCTCATTATGTTCCCCCACCACATTCCCTTTGAATATTTCCTATTTTACAAAATCTATCATACATTATAGAACTCATTTACATCTACAGGCTCTCATACCAGAGAAAAGATACAGTATTTACATATCTAGGATCTATTTATTTCACTTATTAGTGTGTCTGCAAGGTGTATCCATTTTCACATAAATGAATGAAACTTGTCGTTCTTTGTGGCAGAGTAATACTGAATTTTATAAAAAAAAACCACATCTTTATCCAGTCTCCAGTTGATGGGCAACTGGGTTGTTTCCAAGATGGAGCTATCACGAACTGAGCTGCTATGAACATGGGTGTACATATGTCTTTACAATATGATTCTTTTAATTCCTTTGGGTATATTCCTAGTAGGGGAATAGCAGGGTCACATGGCACCTCTAATCCTAGTTTTCTGAGGAATCTCCACAATAGTTGTGCAAGTCTACAATACCACCAAAAGTGGAAAAGGGTTTCTTTCTCTCCATAGCCTCGCCAGCATTTATTGGTTGATTACACAATAGCAGCCGTTCTTTGTGGAGTGAGATGAAATCTCAGTGTTGTTTTCATCTGCAGCTCTTGAATGACCAGTGATGTTGAACATTTCTTCAGACAGCTAGTAAAGACTTTTTCCCATGTTGTTGGTTGTCTTTTAGCAGTGCCAGTGACTTCTTTTGCTCTGCAGAAGCTTTTTAGTAGATGAGATCCCATTTGTTGATTTTTTCTGCTAGTTCTCATGTTATAGAGGTTTGTTCATAAAGTCTCTGCCTAAGTCAATGACTCCAAGAGTTTTACCTAACTTACAAGTTTTACCTAACTTTACCTAATCTTTTGCAGCAGATTTATTGTTTCTGTTTTAATGTTTAAGTCTCAAATCCATTGTTATTTTAGTTCAGTACACTGTGAAAGAGATAGGCCTAGCTTTTCTATATAGAGGATTCTAAAAACTCAACCAAAAGACTTCTAGACTTAATTGCCAAATTTAGTAGTGTAGCTGGATACATGGTCAATACTCAAAAATCAACAGCCTTTGTATACACAAACAAGAGACTCACTAGAAGAGAAATTGGGGAGTTAATCCCTTTCACAATAGCACCCAGAAAAATGAAGTATCTAGGAATCAATCTAACAAAGGAGGTGAAAGACCTCTACTCTGAAAAACTGCAGCACTCTGAAAAAGGAGATAGAAGAGGATATTCGAAAATGGAAAGACATCCCTTGTTCCTGGGTAGGGAGAACCAACACTGTCAAAATGGCTATACTCCCATAGCTACTATACAAGTTCAATGCAAATCCGATTAAAATCCCAACACCATACTTTACAGAGCTAGAGAAAAAAATCCAAAAATTCATGTGGAACCACAGGAGACCAGAATAGCAAAAGCAATTCTAAACAACCAGGGCATGGCAGGGGGTATTATGATCCCCAATTTAAAACTGTACTATAAAGTCACTGTGATAAAAATTGCATGGTTCTTGCCAGGTGTGGTGGCTCATGCCGTTCATCCCAGCACTCGGGAGGCAGAGACAGGAGGATTGCTCAGTTCAAGGCTTGCCTGGGCTACATAGTGAGCTCAGAGCTAGCCTGAACTACAAAGTGAGACCCTGTCTCAAAAAAAAAAGAAATTGCATGGTTCTGGCAAAGTAAAGACCCAAGGGACCAGTGGAATAGATTAGAAGATCTAGAAACAACTCCAGATACACTAAGCCACCTTACCTTTGACAAAGGAGCCAAACATCCTCAATGGAGGAATGATAGCCTCTTTAACAAATGGTGCTAGAAAAACTGGGCTTTAATCTGCCAAAAACTAAAGCTAGTCCTTTTAACGGTTTTCGGTATCAGTCAGCTTTCAATCGCTGGGATCAAATACCTGACACTCATAATTTAAAGACAAAGGGTTTGATTTGTATCATTGTCTGTGCATGAGTCCATAGTTAGTTACCGGGTAGGAATATTATGATGGAAAGTTGCAGTGGGACAAGGCTGTTCGCTTCTAGGTGAGTGGAAATCAGAGTAGGAGAGCAGCACCGAGGACACAGGCAGAGATCAGATCTAGTAGCCAAGGTCAGGCCTCTGTGACCTTCGGAGACACACCAAAAGGAATGCTAAAGTCTCAGGTGGGACTCAGATCAAACTGGCAATCCAGTTAGACTGTCACATGATATTACCCTCATTGCATCTTGTCTTTTCTAGCCCTAGATATATTTTGCAAGACCTTTCAAGTATGTAGTCATTAATTTTATCCATCGATACAATTAGAGATACAGTTATCTTTAGATTCCTTTCATCTTTTTTCAGAGAAAATGCAAGGTTGAATTCTCCTTGATATTCAGAATTTTTCAAATTACAATGTGCATGTATAGTAGTTAAATTTCATCAGACTTTCTCCAAGTCTTCATGTTATATTTTCAAATGCCAACAATTTTAAATTCAAAAAACATTTATTGGTGACTACAATATGGAATGTTTTAGAGTGCTTTTAGTAAGCCATACTTCATCCTTGGAGATAATGAATATAAAATTGAGTATATTTAACCTCTTTTACTTTGTCTAATATTGATTAAAAGTCAATTATTTGTGGGAAGTATGCTTTTAAATTTATGAAACAGTAAAAACTGTCAAACCCTTTTTAAATTGTGGGCATTTCATAAAATAGATCCTCCTTTCTCAGACTTAGTCATGGCATTTTTCTCATCCAGATGGTAATATTAAAGTTATTTTTAGTGTAAATTACCATACTTTTATTTTTCGGATGTGTCTCGCTTAGTTGGATTTCAAATCTACCAAAATATTCAGTAGAATACACAGGGATTATTGCTTTTCTTAGCTCTTCCAAATTCTTTAGTTATTACATGCATAGTAATAAGCACCTTGAAGTGGCTCATTCAGTGCCGCCAGCTGCTAGGGTCATGTCCTAAATACAGCTTAAACAGCAGGCTCCAATCTGATGAAACCTGACCGGAAGCCGTGAAGCAAACAGAAGCTCAGCAGTCATTCATATTTAAGATTCAGCAGGCGCACAAAGCTGAAAGTGCTGCTGCTGCCTTGACATTATCTATAGGTCCAATCCGCAATACGCTGATTCTATCATAATACGGAAAATTGGTTAATTCCCTCTGGAAATTAGCAATAAAAAGTCTCTCCTTGAATTGCTCTTGCTTCTCCCCTTGATTTGCTGGATTATATCTTTCCTTTACCTGAAGATAAAAGAACGTTTTAAATCAGCGTGTCTATTTATAAATCATGTGCCTATATTCTGTGTTTTTAAAGTACAATATGAGCATATGTGTGCACAAAAAAGTAGTCTCTGTATCTAATTAGAATATTATTTAAGAATTCATAATTTCATGATGATTTTTGCTTCATTCTTCTAAGTATTTGCTTTGTTGAGTCCTTTGTTTGGCAGATTGGGTTTAAATGCTGGGCGTAGATTGGTGAATACCCAGACACTTACTGCTTCTCTGAGAAACTGAGGAGTCTTCATCTTCGTCTACTGTGTTTTAGGTACTCTGAAGCACGATTTGGGGCCATTTCAAAAAGAACTTGCTGCTATAACAGTAGCACAGATTGAGTCCTTTAAATTGAGTAAGGCTTTGATATCTCGTGGATCTCAGGAGAATCAAGGGACTGGTATCTTGTGCCTGAAACTTCTCGTGCCATTCCGTGACAGGAAGGTGAAGAAATAGTGAGAGAGACCTAGAAATTGAATTTGGAGCCGCAAGCCTTTCATAACATTATGAATTTATTTGTGAGATTTGATACTTCATTAATAAATAACAGCCATTAGGAACACATATTCCAATTCTGTTATCTTGGGAATTAAATTTCAAGTATATGTTTTTTAAGAGCACAGTCAAATATA
Source organism: Thryonomys swinderianus (assembly GCA_004025085.1). Taxonomy (NCBI): domain Eukaryota; kingdom Metazoa; phylum Chordata; class Mammalia; order Rodentia; family Thryonomyidae; genus Thryonomys; species Thryonomys swinderianus. The sequence goes on along the minus strand of PVIC010024301.1, from coordinate 5,973 downwards.
TACATATGCATGTTGTGATATTCACATTATAAGTCTTGAAATGTGCAATACAATCACTTGAATGATTACACACATATTAGAAGATACGTGTACAGAGGGAGAGGTCATACAGGTCCTAGAAAGGAAGATTTTTGGTGGAATGCCAATTTAACTGGTGCCGGTCTCGACCAAAGAGGTTGGTAGAGCACATTTCTGGGGGTGCCTGAGCTTCGCACTGAGGCCTGACCTTGAGCCCTAAGTGTGGTCTTCAACCCCCTGTCTCTCCACCCCTGTTTTCCTGTTCTGTTTCCCAGATGTGGTGAACTAGGCAGCTTTGCTTCATGAATGGACGGAAATACCTTTGGCACATTAGCCCAGCTATGCCTCTGCTGTTGCAAGTCGCGAGGTTCAGGTACTGGGCTCAGCAACTGAAAGGCAGACTGACCTAGTCTGTTTATTGCCCTTGCTTTGGAGAATGTGTTGGGGTTATCTCTCACTAAGCATCTCCTCCGAACATCATCCATTCTCGTCCAGTTAAGGCAATCCTTTGATTTACTTATGAGGTAGGAAGTTTACACCTTACATTTGCAGATGAAAATAACTGAAGTTTAAAGGTTTAAGTAACTTTGCAAACATCACTGAGATAGAAAAATGTCAGAGCAGACATGTTTGGCAGTCCAAATGTGATTCTTTCCCTGTATTGTACTTTGTATTTGAACATGGAGGAAAAGTTTGACCATGTACATTTTGCACATGTAGCAGCTGAGTCTCAAAAACCAGTTTCAAAGAAGTCTCATGATCTCAAATGTTCTTTAGATGGTTATTGCTTCAGGGTGACTACAGGCAACTGAGATTTGGGGGGTGGAATCTATCCACACATTTCTTAACTCGGCTCAATGAAGATTCACTATTGGAAACAGCAATTTCTGATTATCTAATCTGAGTGACTGAAACACTTGATGGAGATGTGAGATCTCATTACAGAGAGAGTAATATTGGAGAGAAAATAGGAAACTCCCAGGATATTTGCGATGACATTTAACCACACCAATACATGTTTTCATTTAATAATAATTTAACATTAATATGGATTACTAAGTTTGAAAAACTATGAATGCCGTTATGTTTTCCAGTATAATGTGTAAATACAGACCTTCAACATCAGAATTGATTCCAGATCAGTACATCTAGACTTTGGTTAACACTTATTAGTAGAAATCTTCATATTGATGTCCTAAATAATGTGAGAACTAGTTCCTGACAATGCTAAAAAGTATTATTTATAAGGGAAATATGAATAATTCAAGATTTACATCCTCTATATCAAATATTAATGGGTATTGCATCCTGCCATGTGTAATGTCCACTAAACTTTTCTACTATCATGCAGGAAATTATATTTGTAAAGTAAAAATAATGCAAGCAAATCTTAAGTTTCTATTTCTTTCTGGATGTTCCATAACTTTCTACTTCTAAAACATTCTTTAGCAGGGACAAAAAAATTCTTTCTATTTTTTTCTAGCCTGCCATAAATGTCTGAACTTCGTAAATCGACAAAATTTTAAAAAAACAGAGAAGGAATTACAAGTTAAGAGAAGATAAAAATAAAAATTATATAATATTTTAAAAATATAAGGTAATTTTAAATATAAGGTCAATTTCCTGAATAAATAAGATCAATGAGAGAAATGTCTAACATATAAAATGTATGAAGTGTTAGTACAAAAACCATGTGATAGTTCGCCCATTATTTTAAAGTGCATTATTAACTATAATATGATTGAACTCACACTGCGTCTAGACTGTCTGATTCTATGGCATGTCTTCTTTAATACTATTATCTGGTGACAGATATTATTTATTAAATAATATCAACTCTTTTTTTCTTTTTTGATTTTGTTGACACCTTTTAGGAATACATTATGATCATATTCCTTATTGAGACTTTGTACTTATACATGTCATATCTTGATTCTTACTTTTTCCCATTCCCCTGCCTTCCTTTCACCCACCATCCCTTATTTCCATGTTTTGTTTCCATTTTTCCCTTTTTATCATCAAAGTTTTTCTATGATATCAACACTTATAATCACTCTAATGGACTCTCTTTTCTTTCTTGAGAAAGAAAATGATTACTAACTGATGATAATATTGGCTCAAAAAAAGAATCACTACTGACAAACTATTTCAAACACACTACTCCTTCGTATGGTCATCAAACATTTTGCTCAGTGGACACCAAGGACGATGTCACTCTGGGGATTCTTGTTCTTACCTCTCAAATCATCCTCTGTCCTCTCTTCTGCACCTGAGCTACAGTGGACACTACCCTTCCGTCCCAGGCATTATTGTCTTTTAGGTACAGTTCCTATATTTTTATCGTCATACAATTACTCAGCTAAGCATGCAGAAATGTCCTTGTTTTCTTGACCTCACAAAGTCTGGGCCCACCAGCCTCTGTTGCTGCCCTAGAGAGGAGACCAGAAACCTACCCTCAGAAGATCACCACATTATATTTTCATCACAAAGAGAATTCCTGAATTGTACTTTTATTAGTATTTACTGCAACATCATCTTACTAGATTGCAATGATACCAATATCTAACATTAAACTGATTTCTAACTTGTAATGTGTTGTCACTTTAGTTCAGATTTCTTTACCATTTAGTTAAAATTAACCAGCAATTTTGAACTAGTGAAATTAAGTTTATAAACTATTTTTTTCCTCACAAATGGCTTATCTATGGGAGTTGAGGTATAGTAGCAGAAATGTTTCGAATATAAGAAATACATATTCTAAAATGTGCAGTGTTGCATTAAATTACAATGTTTTTTATCAGTCAAAATCAGCAGGAAACTGAAATTCATTAGTGGTTTGATGTTACCATTTCATTAGGTTCAACAGAAATTCAACTAAATTTCCAAGCCCAAAGTTAAGAGATTAGGAAAATGTCATTATGATCTTGTGTGCTGATAAATGTTTTGTACACTAACATACTCATTTTTCATGACCAAATAGTGGCAAAAATTCAAAACCATGAGTTGGATTTTATTGAGCATTCCAGATTTGAAAATGCTCTTTCTTTCCAAATTCTTGCCTAATGGGATGAGCTTAGAAAAGTTTCTTCTTCAATGTTTTATAGAATTGAATGGGGATTGATACTATTTCTCCTTTAAATATTTGGTAGAGTTCTTCATTAACATTATGTGATTCTGAATTTTCACCTTTTGGGATATTTCTTTATTGTTACTCTATAGTAACTATTATAATATTCATATTTTCTATTTATTTGCAATTCAGTCTTTGTAAATTTTGTTTCTAGAATTGTATCTATTTATTTAATGTATTGACATAACTATGTACATTATTTCTTGTTCTTTTTATTTCTATAGCATTGGTTGTAATTCCTCTTGATTTATTTATGAATACATCTAGCTAAAGGTTTGCTGATCTTTGAAGAAAAAATACACGGAACATTTTATTTTCACCAATACTTTTATGATTTTTATTCTCTATACAGTTGTCTCTGATCTAATCTTTATTGTTTAATTGCCTTTGTTATTTTGGGATTAATTTCTTCCTTTCTTTTTATTGAGTATAATATTAAGCTTTGCTTTTGAGAATTTTCTCACTGTTTTAACTGTACATATTTATAATTCTATACCTCCACCTTTGCACTGTTTCTTCCTGTATTTTATAAATTTTTATAGACTGTATTTTTATTTTTTTATATCTGTATATTTATAATTGGCTTATAACTTCATTTCTGCTTCTTTAATATTTTACTGTTTACCTTCCATATGTTTGAGAATTTTCTACTTTTTCCTGCTATTGATTTCTAGTTTTGTGCCACTGTGATCAGAAAAATTCTTGGCATTATTTAAGTGTTCTGAATTTCTGAAATTTTGCTTTGTGGCCTAAATAGGGTCTACCCTTGAGAATATTCAATACACACTTCACAGGGACATATATTTTACTATTGTTGCATAGCATGTTTTGTAAATATTTGCTAGTTCATTAGGTAATATTGTTTTCTCTTCCATATTTTACTTACTGATTTTCTATATTATTGTTCTACATATTATTTAAAGTGGAGTACCAAGTATATTGCTATTTTGTGTTGCTACTTTCCCTTTGTTTTTAGTTTTTTCATCTTTCAGAAGTACTGAGGCTTATTGCGTGAATATCCTTAATGTTTATGTCTTGTTAATTGACACTTTTATAAATATATACTCATTATTTGTTCATTGCAAGAGTTTTGACTTGAAATATTTAGGTTCAACACCTTGCTCCCTTGGCAACCATTTGTATGGAGTGTCTTTTCTCATCCTTTCATTTTTTAAGCTTTCTGTACTTTTAGATCGAAAATGCGCCTCTTATGTATGCCTTAGACAATGTATATTAGGATACTGCTTTTTTCTTAAAGTCCATTAATCTATTCATGTATGTTTTATTTGATAGTTCATCTATTTAAATTTAAAGTAATTACTTATGGGAGGATTTATCATTCTCCTTTTGTAACTGTTTCTTAAGTTCGTTACACATTTTCTTCTTACTGTTTCCCTTTGCATTTCTGAAATTTTTAATATGAAAGATTGTGGTGATTCTTTTCTCATTTTGCTTTGTTTCTATTGTATAATTTGCCTCTGTAGTTAACATTGTCAATGAATAAAATATCTGAGAATTTTTGTTTAAATTGATAACAGCTTCCCTCACATGCAGGGTCTGTGTCCTTTTGTATCTTCACGCCCCCAGTTTATATTATTGGTATCACAAATTATATACTAAATACTGACAGCACTTGACACAGATTTACAAATTTTAGAGGTGCTTTGCAATTTAAATTTTATGCATCAAAATTATAATAATTACTGTTCTTTCCCCAATTTCCATGCATTTGCACATCGCTGTCTTGCCTCCTTTGTTTCAAGTTAAAGGACTCCTGTTAACATGTTTTCATACAGCAGGTGTAGGGTATGTTTAATCTCTAGGCTTTCATATATCCGAGAAAGTTTGAATTTCTTTCACTTTGAAGTGTAGTTTTGTTGAATCCATCATTTTCGACTTAGATATTTTTTCTTTCAGAACTCTGTCATATTTTCTTTCCTGGAAACACTCTGCTGAAAAATCTACTATTTTATGGATCTTCTTCATATACAGTGCATCACTTTGCTTTTATTATTTTCAAGATGTGCTATGTCTTTAAATTCAGACATTTTTGATTCTAATAGTGTAATGTGCTACATTATGATTCTCTCTGGAGTTTCCCTAGTTGAATGCTTTCAAGCTTCTGGAACAATATGTCTGTTTTTCTCTGTATCTTCAGAGAATTTTACATGTATCTTCAAATAAGCTCTCGTTCTCTTTGCTGGTCTGTCCCTTCGAGGATTCAGATTCACCACCTTGATGATGTCTTCTAATTTGCATAGTCTCTCTCCATTGTTTCCTCGGTTTTTTTTCTTTTTGTTCTTCTAATTAAATTTTTTTCAATGAAGACAAGCATGTCCAAAAGGCAGAACACAGGAAAAAAGAGAGAAAAGAAAAGAAATAGCTGGGGAGATGGGAGAATAAGCTATTGCAATCCTGCTCGGACAATATGTCTGAGTTTGCTTTGATTTACTGTGAGTGTGTTATGTTGTTTGTGAGGTTTCTGGACTATTAGACCGGGGGGGGCGGGTAATATACTAAAGTATACTGATTTGAAGGTTTATATTTACAATATTTATTTGGAACAATATTCAAAGGTCATTTTCAGGGGTATTTTAAAAAATATGCTTGAATTCTTTATTCTAAACAAAACTGCAAATAATATTTTCTTTTTTTACTTTAAAAATGTTTTAATTGAATTCTTTTTTTTTTTTTTTTTTTGAGACAGGGTTTCGCTTTGTAGTTCAGGCTGGCCCTGAGCTCACTATGCAGCCCAGGCAAACTAGGAACTCAGCAATCCTCCTGTCTTTGCCTCCCAAGTGCTGGGATGACAGGCGTGAGCCACC
>PVIC010024300.1:0-26136 GCA_004025085.1 Thryonomys swinderianus | reverse complement strand
ATGAAGTTTCAAGAATAAATAAAGGAACAACAATACAATGAAAGGGCTTCGGAAAGACCAGGAGGAAATCTTCCTATTTCTCCAGTTGACAAATATGACAGGGATCACTTTTTGAGGTGGGACCTTCAGACAAGCAAAACTAGTGTCACCCGAGAACAGATAAAAATCTGAATTTTAATATAGCAACCAGAGAGGCTAATAGATATTAATATTTGAAAAGAAAACTAGTACGGAGTAGGACAGTATAAAAAACTTTATTTTATAATTAGTAGAACTTTAGGAAATGATCCACATTTTAGATTTGGACTCTCTCCCTTTATCTTTTGTATGTATTTTCCCTTTCTGGTCTGAAAAAGAAAAGGTTAAAACTAGTCACTTAAAAAATTTAATTGAGGGGCTAGAGGGTTAGCTCAGTGGTTCTGGCACCTGCCTCGCAAGCGCAAGGTCCTGAGTTCGATCCCCGGTAACCACATATAATGCTGGGCGTGGAGACACGCCCACCAGCAATCAACGCCTCATACCACAGTGCCGGACATGGTGGCTCACGCCTGAAATCCCAGCACTCGGGAGGCAGAGACAAGAGGATTGCTGAGTTTGTGACGGCTTGCCTGGGCACCATAGTGAGCTCAGGGCCAGCCTGAACTACAAAGTGAGACCCTGTCTCAAAAAGCAAAAAAAAAAAAAAAAAATATTGAGAGCCGGAGGGTTAGCTCAGTGGTTCCGGTGCCTGCCTCGCAAGCGCAAGGTCCTGAGTTCGATCCCCGGAAACCACATACAATGTTGGGTGTGGAGGCTCACGCCCACCAACAATCAATACCACATACCACAGTGCCGTGCCTGGTGGCTCACGCCTGTCATTCCAGCACTCGAGAGGCAGAGGCAGGAGGATTGCTGAGTTCCAGGCTTGCCTGGGCTACATAGTGAGCTCAGAGCCAGCCTGAACTACAAAGCAAGACCCTGTCTCAAAAAAAATTATTTATACATAAAAATTTGCATTATATAATACTTACATTCCTGTGGGCAGTTGACCATGTACACAACACATATCGGTTCTTTTTTTGTTTCCTTTCCCTCCATCAGCCTCTTCCTCCATCTCTTGCTGTCTTTTCCACTTGAGAAAGATCTATTTTCCTACTTCCTATTATCCATATTTGTCTTATTCTTTAATTATACAATGGGTTTCTCACATAAGAGCAAATGTGCACTATTTAAGCTTGGGTGTCAGATTTATTTCACTCATGAAGATTAAAACAACATTGAGCGGCTAGAGATTTAGCTCAGTAGGGCCACAGGTACCTGGCAAATACAAGGTCCTGAGTTCAGCTCCAGGTACCACAAAAAGCAAAACAAAAATGATGAGATTCCATCTTACTCCAGAAAGAATGCCTACCATCAAGAAATCAAATAATAACAAATGCTGGGGAGGATACAAGGGGAAAATTACATTGTTACTGAGAATATAAACTTATACAAACAGTGGAGATTGCTCAAAAAATTTTATCTTCGGTTTTTATTATTTTATTTTACAAATATGTTCAAGATGTGTATTAGTGTAAGAGGAAAAGGTCAATCTCTTTTGTTGGAGCTAAAGAAATTATTTGAAACTGTACTCATTAGCTCTGCTTAAGTATAGGATAAATTTTATATACTTCAAACTTTTGTTTAAAATAAAGTATTTCAAATGTGCTGTGTGAATAACTGAGAGAATCCATTTATGAGCTGTTAATTTTAATCACTGACCACAGATGCCACCATGGTGCAATTCTTGGATATGTATTCATTAAATTGAATATAGTTATAGGTTACAATTTTTAAAATCACTGCCAAATATAACAGAGCTGCACAAGGAAAAAAAATGTTGCTTCCTTAGTGATTCTTTCAAAATATTTGGTATTTCCAGAATAAACACCAATTTTCAAAATTTAGTATCTTGACCTCTTTAAAAATCACACTAAATTAAATTTGATTTGATCCATTTGGTTACTTGAGACTTTACTTCCGAAAGCTACAATTTTGACATAATTTCAGAGGTTTCAGGCCAATTGTAACATCAAGAAACATCTATAAAGAAATTTGAAAGATTTTTTTTAAAAAGCTACATTACTTCAGATACTAATACATTTAAGTGGACAAAAGTTCTAACAGTCATTTAAAAGGGACCCACAGATAGTGCGAAACATTACAATTCAAATTCAGATGCATTTTGAAGGACTGCATTTTATCCAATTTCTTTTAGTAGATTTGTGGAGACTTTCTCATATTTCTAATTCCTTATTCCCATCTGATGAATGATAGATTCATTTCAATATTTTATCTGAAATAATCAAGTGCAATGAATTATGCAGAAAACTGTGCTGCTGCCTATGATCTTGTAAGCTTTGCAGTTAATAACTGAGCACAAGTGTGTGTGTGAAACACAACTGTGGAAAGCAACGATGAGAGCAAACGTTACTCGCGACTGGCTGCATTCCAAGAGTCTTCAGCCCTTGGAGTTTGGAGGGTATTGAAATAATTTTTAAAACAAATACCTTTATTTTCCCCTAGTTACAAGAATAATACAAGTTTATTTTAGACAAGATCATTTACAGAGACATAAAAAGGAACAAAAGTCATCTGTAGCCTTACTAAATGGTATTTGATACAGTTTTCTGATATTTTCCTCTTTGGAATGATATCACAGTTCTCCTATACTTGCTCTTGACTGGTAATAGGAAATAATTTATTTTTATTTTGAAATGTGTCTCCTTTTTTTTTTTTTTTTTTTGAAACAGGGTCTCGCTTTGTAGTTCAGTCTGGCCCTGAGCTCACTATGTAGCCCAGGCAAGCCTCGAACTCAGCAATCCTCCTGTCTCTGCCTCCCGAGTGTAAATATGTCTCCTTTTAAAGTAAAAAAAAAATCTAGTGTAAAATTCAAAATAGAATGTGTAAATTGCCAAAATCTTAATCAATTTCCTATCCCTAGAAGTCAGTAGAGTTAGCAATTTGATATTAACCTGCAATTTTTAAATGGGTTCAAAGTCTGAGATGCTGTGTAAAACAACTGCTTGTATCTCGTAATACAAATGGAACATAATTTATTAACTTCACATAAATAACCATATTCTTTCCAAATATTACCTATTAGAAGTAGTTGTAGTATACTTATATACATGTATGATTTATTAATCATATGTATAAAGTATATTTTAAGCATTTCTGTTGGAATTCTAAATCATGGAAATACTTTCAAAATTTCTTTTAAATTTTCTTGATAATTATTATTTTTTCACTTATTGAGTGTATTGGTACATTTTAGATATGCATTATGGTTACATTCAATATTATAAATGTGTACCTGTGCATGGTATATCTTGATTTTTTTTTTTTTTGAGATAGGGTCTCGCTTTGTAGTTCAGGCTGGCCCTGAGCTCACTATGTAGCCCAGGCAAGCCTCGAACTCAGCAGTCCTCCTGTCTCTGCCTCCTGAGTGCTGGGATTACAGGCGTGAGCCAACCGCACCTGGCTATCTTGATTATTTTTATACAGCATGTTTTAGAGCACTCATCATTTCCTACTATTGGATACCATTAATATAGTCCATTTTGCCAATATCATAGAAAAATTAAATTTATTTTTTCTTGATTTGCAGTGCTATTGACATTTTATTAGTGAATTTTAGCATCTTTCATGCATTTATTGAAAATTGTTTTCCTCCTTTTGGGACTTGCTATTTACTTCAGTTCTCTCTTCTTTCTCTCTCTCCCATTGATTTATAAAAGCTCTTTCTCTGTTATGTATGTGATAACTATTTCCTCCCATGGTATTTTCTGTGTGATAAGGTCATGTATTTATGGTATCTTCAACAGATATGCCTTCAATTTTAACACTGTACTTTGTGTAAGCAGTCTTGTGGGTAAATAATGCTAACACTTCTATCTATATAGCACTTAGTGTGTATCACACAATATCCTGAATGCTTTACAAATATTGACACATTTAGCACTCCTTGTAGCCTGATGAGCTCCCATTTCCACTGTGTCATTTTCATTACAGGACATGAGAAAAGAGAGGCACAATGTGGCTAAGGCTTTGGTAAATGCCTAGCACCAAATGATCAGAAAGTGGCATAGCTAGGACCTGACTTAAGTGCCCGTGCCCTTCCCTTCTTTGTTGAATCATCTCTCTGATAGAAATTTAAGGCTTCAGCTGTCTTTAGGCTGGTAGAATTTTATAGAGTACATCACAAAATCTACGGGCGTGCTGAGGCTAGATGTCTGCAGGCCCAGAACCGTTTACTGTACCTGTAGGGGATTCACGCGTCTTTTCTTTTTAGTGAGTTCTCCCAAAGTCTCCATTTTTCCCTTGTTTAATTAACATTTTAGAATTGGCCTTTTTCTTGATCAGGAGACTTTGATTCTTAAACTGTAAAAAGTTATTGAAAGAAGCAGAAAAGACACCATGAGTGTCTCAGTTACTTTTCTTGTAACTGAGACACAATTTCCAGTACCTACAACTTAAAGGAGGAAAGGTTTATTCTGATTCATGGTTTGTGGAGGTTCTGTCCGTACTCACCAAGGAAGGGCATCATGGCAGAGGACACCGGTGGAGGGACGTTTCTCTTGGCTTGGAAGGAAGAAAGTAGAGCAAGGCACTGGGGGGGGGGGCGATAGACCCTTCCAGGCCACACCCCTGATGACTCATCTCCAACCAGGCTTTACCTCCCAACATCAGATTTAGCTGTAAACTATTAATCCACTGATGAACATCATACTGTCATGATCCAAACACCTCCCCAAAGCCTTAATGTAAGCACATGAGACGTCAGGGGACACCATAACAATGACGGAACTGAGAGCCTTAAGGAATGAGAAACTTCGGCTGCGGTGGGAGAATGTCCTCAGGAGATAAGAGCCACTGGGAGTACATCTGCTCCCCAGTAGCCCTCTCCTAATGGCCGCAAAACGGAATGAAGTTTATGGGCTGGCCACTTTAGCAGATCGGGATGACACATTAATTTGGGATTACACATTAATTTGTTTGTACCACTACCTTGTATTATTTATTAATCAACCATCAGATTTCTTTCCATTTTATAGCACTTATACAGGCCATTTGTATATTTCAGCAATGCAAATAGCTTTTAGACATCTGAAGTAGGCAATTAAGGTGGTAAAAGTGACATACATTAGCAATTTAAATAGTTGTATAATTTGCCTAAGTGTGTGCATAAAATCTCCTTTGTATGTATGCAGAGTACAATTTCATCTTTTTTTTTTTTTTTGGTTTGTTTTAGATGAAAGTATTACTTATTCTCTTACAATTTTTGGTCTTCTGTCCCAAGTAGTTCTGTTGATACAGGCCGGTGTACAAATGTGGTATTTGTCTTAGTTACTTTCTCGTTGCTGGGACAAAGTTACTCCAAACCCACAAGTTAAAGGAAGAACGATGTGTTTTAGCTTACGGTTTTTAGAGGTTTCATAGTTGGCCAGCACCTGTGCAGGGCAGCATGATGAGACATCATAGGATAAACAGTCCATAGCAGGGTAGGCAGGAGGCAGAGCCTTTTGTCTGCTTTCTCTTTTATTCCATCCAGGATACAAGTCTATTTCATGGTGCCACCTCCATCCAGGGTAAGTCTTTCCTCTTCAGTAAAGTCATCACCCACAGAACTACCCTAAACCAATCAAGGGCTAAACCAGCATAAAATCCAGGATTCAGCCACTCTTCAAAGCCCCACCTATGAGATCATGAGGCTTTGGGGTGGGGGATATCTAGATGTCAGCTTTAACACTATTCTCTTTTGAAAGAATCATTAGGTGTTTTTGTCATACTTTATATAGTCCTAGAGGTTGTTTATAGAAGTATTGCTTCTTGAGAGACTTGTGATATGATTTTCAGTGTCATCTAGCATGGCATTTAAAAGGAAAAATAAGTAACTATTTTTAAAAGTACGTTTTTCAGGGGCCGGAGATTTAGCTCAGTGGTTCCGGCTCCTGCCTCGCAAGCATAAGGTCCTGAGTTCGATCCCGGTAACCACATACAATGCTGGGCATGGTAACTCATGCCCACCAGCCATCAATACCACATACCACAGTGCCGGGCGTGGTGGCTCACGCCTGTAATCCCAGCACTCCGGAGGCAGAGACAGGAGGACTGCTGAGTTCCAGGCTTGCCTGGGCTCCATAGTGAGCTCAGGGCCAGCCTGAACTACAAAGTGAGACCCTGTCTCAAAAAAAAAAAAAAAAAAAAAAGTGTATCGACTCAGAGATTTAAAGGATGTGTGCTTTTCTTGGAAACGATCACACATGAATCACAAGGCAGCTATCAGCTCATTTTGAAGTAGCGAGAAATTCACTCAGCAAATTTATCTGACAATATTAAACTATGAAGTTTCTTTTCTAGTACTAGAGGAAGAGAACCATGAAAATAACACAAATGTAAAGAACATCTCAATGGAACATACTAAACACATCACTTTAGAGTTTGAAACTATTTTTGTAATATGTTTACCATTCCAATACTTCCAGTATAATGTTACGCTATGCTTTATTTTGCTACTTGTATCACAAAACAAGAGAATGGTCATTTCAAACCATATTTTTCTACACTTTTACAAAAAGACATAGTCATCATCTCTTCAAAAATTTTAAAGACAATTTTTAGAGCAGTTTTAGGTTCATAGCAGAGTTGAGAGGAAGGTACAAAGATACCCCACATGTCCTGTGGGCTTACACGTGCATAGCTTCCTTCACTATTATTATCCCTCAATAGAACAATATATTTGTTACAAGTGACAAAGGCACACCGAAACTTTGCTATCTGTTATACTTTCCATGGATCTGAATAAATGAATAATTCCAGGTAATTCCATTTTCATATCATATAGAGTATTTTCACTGCCCTATAAACCTTCTATGCCAATTCAGTCAAATAGTATCTACATAGGACTTGGTTTTCACTTTGTAAAATAGTGCTCTCATGAATGGATTTAATTTTGAGAGATTGAACAGTAGAGAGAGAGAGAGAGAGAGGGAGAGGGAGAGAGACAGCTGGACTACACCCATGTCATCGGCAGTGAAGAATCACATATGAGAAGATTTGACCTAATATGTTTATGTGAATATACATATAAAATTTAAGGCTGGAATGAACTTTAAGTGATTGTCCAATCCAAAATATGAATATATATTATAAACATAAAACGCATATGTGCTCCCTGTAGGTACTGGCTCGGCTATTACAGCTTTGGAATGCACGCTTAGCAGAATTAGCATTGGGCTGGACCACCCACAAAAGCAAGGCCACCCAAGGGAAAATTCAAGACCTGGGCAAGCAGCGCTGCCAGACCTGCCTCCTAAGAACAGCTGGCCACCCCGGCACCTGCTGCCCAGCTCCAGACAGCTGGGGACAAGGCTGTGTGGGCCCAGCTGCATTCAGGATGGGCGCTGACAAAGACCACTGCGCTTGGGCATCTGTCAACTGTTGCTATATTTGGTGGAGGAAGTTTGGCAGGGAATTGTGTGGTCTGCCAGCTAAAATTTAGGCTGATTAGTCACAAACCAGAATCATAAAATCATAGGACTGGAAGGAACCTCCAGTAAAGTAGGTCTTAAACTTTGGTTTGATTTAGAATAACATTGAGAGCTCTCTTGAGAGGTTCATTCCCAGGCTGCACAACTTATGGAATCACATTTAAGGGCTTGCACATGAAGTGATTTATGCTTTGCATTTTCAGTAAGCTTTTGAAGTCAATTAAATTTAGATAAGACAAGAGATTTATATCTCTAAATAGCATCACAGTTTAGGACTATTCTATCACTTGGGATACTTTTAAAAAATATTATCTTAATGGATTATTAACTAAAATATAATTATTGCATACTGCAGACACATTAATAAATAAATAATAAAAAATAAGTAAGGCAGAAACGTTGGAGTTTTTATGACTCTTTGTAAAGATAGACATTCACCACTTCCTCCACAGAAATACATAAAGATCCCCACAAGTGATTGAGTATTTCTTACTGATTCTGTGGACATCATGAGAAATTATTTACACATATGACGTCCTCCATTTTTCTGTTAAAGTATGAACTAACAGCATGATGAAACTACTGACAAAGGTATTAACCCAGTACATATTTCTTCATATTCTTTTTGTTCTCAGTAAGTTGAAAGCTTGGACGATCTGAAAAGGAGACACTGATAATATATGTAATATATATTAGATAATATAATTTAAAATGTGGCAAATCAGACCACTAAGAAAGTGCGTATTTCCATGTGAGCCGAAGGTGATCTTGTGTGTTTTGGAGAAAAAGGAGGCAGGAATGGCGTCTGCCATCAGGTTTACTGAAGGCGGGCTGAACTGAACAGGAGCTGATCCGGCAAATGGTGTTTTCAAACTTCTCCTTTCTGTCTGAGGATTTTCCTCCAAACCTTAGACTGTCTGCGAACCCCTGATAATTATACTTTTGAGACGTTTCTTTCGCTACAGAAGAGGTGCTTGCTTTCATTTGAACCTTAAGAAGTGAACAGCTGAGTTTGCTGCCTCAAATGGGATGCAAACTGAGCTCTGCACTTAGGCCATGCCATGCCTTGTCGAGCAGACATAAGAAGAAGCTACGTGTAGATTAAAACTTCTGTCTTTGGAGACGTGAGGTGACATGGAAGGAGCAGGTATAACCTTCTGGCTTTAGCAGTGTGCTTTTTATTTCTTATTAGTGAAATAAAATACTTTGGTCAATCTAAATTTAATTTTAGTTTTGTAAAATATTTTTTATTGAATTCTTTATTGGTATAATTTATATACATCTCAAAATCACATAGAACATTGGGAAATTTGTCCCAGTATATGCCACAAGTTAATTCTCATTTTTACCCATATCCCTACCCACTCCCCCCTCCTCCCCCCTTTATACATGCTTTTATTTTCTTTCTGTATCATATTTATTCCTTCCCCTCATCACATTCCCGCACCGTTTCCTATAGAAATATTCCACTCTATAAAAGCTGTCCTACTTTCTAGAACTCATTTGCATCTACAGGTGTTCATGCCAAAGAGAAGATCCGGAAATTGTCTATCTGTGATCTATTGATTTCACTTATTAGTATATCCTCCAGATGTCTCCATTTGCACCTAAAGTAAAATATTTTAATAGTACCATAAAGTTTTTGGCATAGACTCTTTTCAAAAATGTGAAGGCCTGTGAAGTGAGCTCATAAATTTTACTCTAAAGATGCCTCTACCGTGTGCTATGGAAAGATCTTAGTATGGCTCCATCTGATCTCACAGCTCTCTCCTGCTCTCGTCTCCGCAGATGTGAGCATGCCTCTACAGTTTGAAGAACACATTTCTTCTCACCTACCCTTTCCTGTGGCTATGAGGAGCTATGTTTTGCTTCTTGCTTTGGAGAAAATAGCAGAGTGGAAGCTGTAAATAAACAGGGAGTGGTGCAAAACTGGATCTCCATATTTCTATAGCTCTCGAGTAAGATTGTGTTGTTTGAGGTGAGAGGAAGAAGACAAGATAGAGAGCAGGAAAAAAGGCAGCAAGATTCAGAAAGAATGAAGTTCTCTTAGCTTGAACCTTATTTCTGAATGTGATATCTTTGCAAATATCCTAAAATATACATACATAAATGCACTAGCAGAAATTATTTTGTAATTATTGATATGTTCCTTTTTATCTTGAAATGGGAATCTTAATAAATTATTTCCAAGACATAATGTCAATGTCATGTACTAGTTTATCAAATAAGATTCTAAACAAACCTTATTTTAATTGTTTGATACATAAAACAAAAATTATACATGGGTATGGGATGTCCTGTGACATTTTGATGCAACTAGTCATTGTATAGTATCCAAACCAGGATAAAGATGCCATTCCTTCAATGTGGATGACTTTTTATGGTGAAAACCTTCAAAATGCTCACTTACAGCTTTTTGAAATACAGTTCATTGTCATTATCCATCATTGCCTTGCTGTGCATTAGAAGAGCTGGCCTTTCAGTACTGCTTGTGTCTGAACACCAACCAACTAACCCCTGATCATCCTTCCCCCTTTTCTCCTAAGGCTCTGGTGGTCAGCATTCAGTGTCTGCCTCCTACGAGGCCATCATTTTCATATTTCACATGTGAATGATATTATGCAGTATTAGATTTTCTATGCCTGCTTTATTTAACTAAACATAGTAATCTCCAGTTCCATAGATGTAGTCAGTCACAAATGACAGGACTCAACCTTAGTTATGATTGCATGGTTTACCACTGTATATATTTAACACATATTTCTTACTCATCAATTGCTGAACACTTAATCTTTTTTCATTTCCTTGCTATTGTGCATACTGGAATAAACTTTGAATAACATACTAAATAGTACTTTTGCCATTGTGAATACTGGAATAAACGTAGTAATACAGATGTATTCCTATCTTTGACATATATAGTAGTTTTAATGTTTTGTGTCTTTCAACTAACATTCCTTCCCAGTTCTATGTAGAATAATAAAAATAATAATAATAAAAACAGTTTTCATCTTCATTCCCAGCTCCCGGCAAAGAACTCCTTTAACCTGTGGAATTTCACGAGTAGTAGAATGTCTTTTGTTATTCACTGGGAGGCACAGTGATCAAAGGATCGTATTGGTACCCGAACCCCTGACCTGTAAGGATGAAGGAGGGACTGGTGATTGAATTCAGCCACGTGGTTAATTATATTATGAGCCATGCATATGAAAGAAAAGAAAACGTAGCAACCCCAAGACCACAAGGATCTCGGTGTGCTGGGTGGGTGGCACATCAGGAAGGGCCGCGGAAGTTCCACCTGGGTCTCTCCCCGCAGAGATCCAAACTTGCCTATGTATCACTGGCTGTTCCTGAGTTGTATTATGTATAATAAAGGTATTCTCATAAACAGAGTGCTTTTCTGAGTTGCATTAGTTATGTCATTAAATTGTCACACCTGAAAGAGGGTGGTGGGACCCCTAAATTTCTAGCCAGTTGCTATGGTTGCTGTGTTGCTGGGTGGCAGAATCTCTACATGGAAACATCAGAAGCAAGACTAAGCCACGTCAGTAGACGCTCAAGTTACAACCAGCTTAGTATACAAACAACTTGGGCTAATTAGGTTAACGAGAGATTCATCTGCTTCTTGTTATCTACGGTGTGTACCTAGGTAAACAGCCAGTTCTCCGCTGTACTGACTTACAACCAGCCCGGTGGAACTGAAGGAGTTTGTAACTCAAGGGTCCACTGTATTATGAACAATACAAACAAAGCCTCTTGATTGCGGTTTTAGCTGTGAACAGGAAGGACCTGGCATTTTATCAAACAGGTAATCAGTCTGCCCGCTCCACAAAGGAAGGGGCTTGCTCTTCTTTCTGATTTGTTGGGGTAGGTAGGCTGATGTGTAAAACAGTTCATAAGTCACGGACATAGTTTTGAAAGATGTTCTTCTTCTTATACCCAGACATCCTGGGGGTTAACAGGGGTCAGGCTTGCTCAAGAGCTGCTGAACTATTCCCATAGCTCAGCTCATCATCACATATAAATATCCCGGTCTTACAATCGGGTTAAAGGACCTTCAGTGCTCAAACTGTTGAGGAACTTCAAGGCCAAGATAGAAGAAGAGGTCAAACTGATCTTGTGTTATAGTCCTGGGCAAACTATTTTATACATGATAAACATATCTATGTGCAAAGCAGGGTAGAATCTGACTCAAGGATTAAGAAAGGAGACAGATGCAAAGGAAAAAAGAAGCACCAAGGCTTTCCTCCCACTCTGGACATCTAGCAGGTGTCTATAGGCTCAAATGTTTTAGCAAAAGTTTCCCACAAAGTAACCCAGGTAACTGTTACTGTAATCCACTTGCTAGGGGTGTTCCATGCCCCAAAACTAGTGGGAATCTAATAATATTTCACCCGGCCATGTTTTCTCAAAAATAAGTCGTTTTTAGGTTAATTCAGAGCTGGTGAAGCTGGAGTGCTGATTTTATTTTTTTTCTTAGTATCACTTTGCTCTAATGATAACAAGTAGGGGGCCCAGACTGTGTCTTGTGTTCTACTGCGGTCAGCGACCCCCAATCATCTCACCTGGACCTTGCAGCTAGTATATCTGAAGTGAAGCTGCATTATGAGACTCAACCCTTAAAATGATGGTATCTGAGACCGAATTTAGAACTGAGGTGACTTAGAACTCGGTGTCAGATGCACACACCACAGGATACAACATGTAGTTTGGGAATAAAAATAACCCAAAGTGGCTATAGCTAAAGGTCTCTGGCACTGCACTGTTACATCCCCCCTCTGTACAGGGCTATTTCTGCATCCTTCCACACTCTATGTACATACTTTCTATGTCTAACATACAAATCATTTTCTAGGACTATTGAACCAGACAGGTGATTAAACATCACTTCTGCAGAAGAGGACCTGAATTGTCCACCCAAATAAACTGGTATTTTAAGCTACACCATAGAATAAAAATATTATTGTTATGGGGAAAATCAATATATTGAAGTATGCAGCAGTGAGCTATTACTTTATGTCAGGAGAAAAAAAGTAAAAACTATGACTAGTGGATGTTAGAAAATTTTCTGTGGCTAGTTACTTGTATTGATTTTTCAAAAGACAGGACATTAAGGACACCTGAGAAAGTTTGGTCTCACCAGTATGCTGGGTAACTTCTCACCTGTACAATGCTAAGTTATGTAATCAGGGAGAAATAAGTGAAGAATGACAATTTGTCTCAGTCACTTTCTTCATTGCTGGGACAAAATGCAAGATGCATGCAACTTGAAGGATTCATTTGGGTTCATATTTTAGAAGTTTCTGTCCTTGCACGGTCAGTGGCATGGTGAAGGGCCTGGACAGAGAAAAGTCACTCATAGCATGACAAGCAGGAAGCAGAGAGCTCAAGGAAGACCAGGAAAGAAGACGATACTGTTCTAGGCTACAGCCTGTGTGACATTTAGCTACAACTTGCCAGTAACCAATCCACCAACGAGTACGTTTCCCCATGACCCAATCACCTCTCAACACTTTTGCCTCTGGTTTTGTGAGGCACGGGGAAGGAGCACCTAGCTCTAAAGTATAACACAGTCATGTCACAAAAGAGCAGATCAACCCACAAAACTATTTGTGTTCCGTTGGGAGAGCCTTCAATTTCAGTGTGGCACATTGTATTCATCTACAAATGTTTGCTGAATAAAAGCATCAAATCATCTTTGCTTACAAAGGACTGTAGCAAACACTACACCAGAACTCATTATTACGTGGTAAAGGAAATAGGAAAGTCAGGGTCACAGCCCCCGTGGAGTGTGTGGTTGCAGGAGAGAGAATTTCTACTTAACAAAAGAGAAAGCGTGTGAAAACAAATGATCAGGGACCAGTTTTTTCAAGAAAGCCTCTCTGAGGAAATAAATGAACCTAACGGGATGGACAAGGCTGGAGTTGTGTGTGACGGGGCCGAGAGAAAGGAGGCCCACAGGGCAACACAAAGCTGTAAAAGGAAGAAGACAGACTTTCTATAGCAAATCCTTGTCTTACGACCAGTGAGAATTTCCAATAGTTTAACAGGAAGGAGCTAGGTAATATAATATGCACTTTAAAGAGAATACTTCTTGGACTTATTATCCTGGGTCAGTTATATAATCTTTCTAAGAATCATGTCTCTTTATCTGTTGAATAGAAATACCAATACTATCTTGCAGAGGTGTTAGGAACATATAGGGAAAACAGATGTACTCAGCTTGCAATACATAATAGACTCAGAATACATAGTAATTCTTTTTTTTTTTTTTTTTTTTTTGAGACAGGGTCCCGCTTTGTAGTTCAGGCTGGCCCTGAGCTCACTATGGTGCCCAGGCAAGCCTCGAACTCAGCAATCTTCCCGTCTCTGCCTCCTGAGTGCTGGGATGACAGGCGTGAGCCACCACGCCCAGCACTGTGGTATGTGGTATTGATTGTTGGTGGGGGCGTGAGTCTCCACACCGAGCATTGTATGTGGTTACTGGGGATCGAACTCAGGGCCTTGCGCTTGCGAGGCAGGCGCCGGAACCATTGAGCTAACCCTCCGGCCCACATAGTAATTCTTTATTATTGGTTAATATTGTAGTGAAGATTGAGTTGAATGCCATGTATGACATTCTTGAAAACAGTACATTTAAAATATTGACATGTTTTTTCCTTGCAACCCATACTAGGAGTTTAAGACTTCTCACCAGAAAAAGTAAGTGAAGCTGGAGTCGCGAGCATCAGCGCGGACAAGTCCTCTTCTGAAGTTTGGCTTCTTCTCTGTACCACTGAAGCCCATCTTACTTGCTTTGGAGAGGCCCAAGAATGATAGTCTATCTGAAATGTTATAGAAATAGGTAGCATTTGCATTATTTTGAGCTCCTCTTGATACTGAAAACCTTTTAGCCTGGCTCCGTCAGGAAAGTGATGAATCACTGAGAGTTTCTTTCTGCTTTCATCACCTACAAATTCATCAGTGTAAAAATTTCAAACCCTCAGCCAAGGTCCTCACACCTGGGTAAACAGTGCTCAAAAGTCACACTGCTACTTTTGCATCTCACTTGTGAACTTTTTGGTCTGGAGCATAAATAAATGTATTTTCTTTTGAATAAAGAGGTGCCCATCGGGAAAGACTGCAGTTTTCAGCTCCAGTTCATGGGCCGAATTGAATGAAACATGAGCTCTAGATTTTGTCTCTTTTCTGGGATTTTGGGACCCTTCTCCAAACTCATATACCTCCTGCCTCACAAGGTAGGAGGACCAGTCAGTCCTTTCTCATGAAGTCTGACAACTTCTCCAGCTGGATTTTCTTCACTAGTTCTTAGACATTCTTTAAGTTATTATTTTAGGTAAAAACAGTGTAGCTATATATCACTTATTTGAAACATAATTTATGTTTAGGCATATTAATCCCTTAAATTTATTTAGTTTCTCACTTACAACTTTTATTTTTGTGAAGTTCAAAATACAGACAAATTTTTTTATGACTATCCACTTTTCTTTGTAGCAAAGAAAAGTGTAGGATATTTCTGCTTGAATTTAAATCATGGCATTATCATCTGTGAATGCAATAATCTATTTTGTGTGAAGCTTCACAAATTAGTTTTTAAAAATACACCCCAGTGCAGTTGTGATTTAGTTTTTTCTCTTTCTTTGAAGTTGGGATACTCAAACATAGAATTTTAATGAAGCATTGTACAACCTTGAGAATATAAAAGTGTAGAGAATGTCTATTACATTTGAAGTTAAAATATACATAAAGGAAACAAAGCACTTGGTTTACCATGACTTTTTTCAGTAAAAGATAACCTAGAAACCTATTCCACTATCAGTACCCAACCGGTTTCTGTGTACACTCTCTGCTCCTTATGAGACAGGATGATGTTATTTTGAGAGCTAGAGATATTCTTAAATAAAGAAATTGAAGCTAGGTGAAATACAGAAGTGCACGATAAAATAATTGAGAGCCCAGAAGCCAAGGCCCCTTTCCATCCTTGCACGCTAACTTCTTGTTTCTCTAGAAATGTGTAGACGGGAAATTAGAATCTGTGAGTAGCGTACTGGAAAGACATCAAACATTCAACCTAGACTAGCATTGACCTGTTTGAATCCAATTACTAAATATTTTCACCCTTTTTGTCATGATAGAAACATCCAGCTGGGAATCTTGAAATGTCTCTATCTACTGCTTTGGAGAATAAAGATTTGGTTTATCACAGAACCAAATGGGAGTTGCTGCCCTTATTTCTGTCTAGCTGTCTA
Source organism: Thryonomys swinderianus (assembly GCA_004025085.1). Classification (NCBI taxonomy): domain Eukaryota; kingdom Metazoa; phylum Chordata; class Mammalia; order Rodentia; family Thryonomyidae; genus Thryonomys; species Thryonomys swinderianus. Next base: position 10,376 of record PVIC010024300.1, on the reverse strand, counting down.
TTCTTCACTATTATTACTGACTTTAACTGTATGAAAAGTAAAATAGGGAAAAAAGTAAAATAGAATGTTGAAAAAAAATTTTTACAAGGGACCTTGCTGCATACTTTACATTTACCCTAACAACAATTCCTTAAGATTAATACTATCATTAATTATTAATCATAGGATTCATGCATTATACATATTAATAGGAAACCAGAAATTATGGAGTTTAAATAAATTTCTGATGAATCTCACAGCTAGGAAATGATGGAGCTAGAATTCAAACCCACCCACGCCTCAAGTGCCAGGAAAATTAAATTGAGGCAAAAATGACATAATGGGTCAAAAGAAGCCACCAATAACTACAAGAGCAAACAAAAAAGAGAGAGACTTACAAGGTGACTCTTCTGGAAGACAAAACAAAATAAAACAAACACTTGAGTGTCTAACGTGGTGTAGGATTTCATTTTTATATTTATAATGGGTATACTTATTTTGCAAGAGAGATTTAAATAACAGCAGAGAAAAACTATTAGAGAAACAGTCGCATATTGCAGAAATAGCACCATGCAGTGCAATGTCTGATCCTATGTGCTGCAGAATTTCCTGCTGTGAAGAGTACTAAAAAGAATGGAAGTCAACTCCCTGGATCTGTTTGCACGTATTTTGTTCTTTTTTCCCCTTTTTTGGCGGTGCTGGGGTTTGAACTGAGGACCTCATACATGCTAAGGACAATCTCTACCACGGAACTCTATCTGCAGCTCAAACCTCCTGGGTCTGACACTGCATGGCTTCTCACGCAGACGAGGGCCCATTTGTTTTGTTTTCCTGTCTAAAAGACAATCAGGGAAAGAGATAAATTGCCTTGAAGAGGTAGCCACACGGACCAGTACTTTTAGTCTTTGAATGTGTGGATATAGTACTGTTTGTCAAGAGTTCGTTTAAGCCAAAAGCAATGCCATATGGGAGCGAAAGGAAGTCACTAGTAAATTAAATGAGACCTTAGAGGCTAACCACACTGGCCCGTATATTGGTAAGAACTTGAGAACACTCCAAAATATAATAAAGAGCAGTAGCACCGGAGGGCTGTGTAAGCTGTTCCATGGATGGAAGCCATGCTTCACGAACTCTGTTCTGGAAGTGGAAATGGGATTTGGACTGGCTCAGCAGCTTCCCATTAGATGGGTGGAATATTGGAACTCTCAAAGCAAAGCAGAGGTATAACTAAGAAATAGCTTAAGAAATGGAAATTAATAAGCACAACTAACAATGTTAAGGGAATACATTCAATTAATTGGACTATTTCTGGTGAAATTTGATGGAGGCTTTACCGAAACTTAAGCATGAAGCACTTTCTCTTAATAGTCAACTTCAATTGATCCAGTTTTCATCTATAACAAATCTAAGAGCTCTAAGAAATCAATTTATGATTTCATCAAGGTTTGTAATGGGCTTCATATTTGTGGCAGTGTTCGATTCCAGGAATCAAAGTCTTTTCACTTCTAGTACTTTGCAATCTCCAGAAAAAGGTGTATTATCGGAGGACTGAGAACAGCAGTTTGTTCTAAGTGGAGCTTTGTCTCCTGGAATGGATGTGTGACTCATAGGTGACTCATGTCCCCGCCAATGGCTAATTCCCTCATCTGTGACAAAGTGAGAGTATGTAAGTGACCACTGAGGCATATTTTGTCGCTATGATTCTGAAGAGTTCTTCACTTACATAGTTGTAGATTGAAATTTAATTTTTTGCTATGCAAGAATTCTGCTTGATTTCAGAATTTCATTTTGAAATTAATTTCATTTTGAAATTAATCAATTAGTAAACTTGAGTACAAGATATCCATTAATTATTGTTCTTACCAGGGCAGAGTGAGCTCCAAAACATGGAGCTAGATGCCATCCCAAGTGGCATTGGCGCACTTCACTAATGTCCTGGGATTGCTTGTCTGCAAATTCACATTAATGGATGTAACTATTTAGAATATGAGATGCTGTTGTGCAACCCTCTAGAAAGGAAATTGTCACTAACATTACACTGAAATGAGTGTGTTTAGGGAGTGGAGGGTGGTGGAGTGGGTAGGGAAATGGGAAACAATGAGACTTAAATAGTGTCATATACTGGTATGAATTCTCACTATTGAGTGTGATCATGATGTCTATATAACATGTACCAATAAAGACTCAAAAAAGAAAAAAAAAATGAGCGTCATTAGGTGCATAAATTGTCTGGTCCATCATTTCAGGCCTACCTGGAAAGTAATAAATTGAAGAATCAGGGCTTTAAGCAGGTTAGTCCACCTTTCAACAGTATATTGAAATTTCCTTCTACTATGCAAGTGCAACTTGGTACCCACAGATCAACCTCCCACTCCTTTCTCCCCAGGCGAACACAGTCCCTGGTGACCACAGTTCTGTTAGCCATGAGATCAAAGTTTCAGATTCAGCATTTGAATGAGGTCAGGCAGTACTTATCTTCCTGTGGTTGTTGACTTCATTTAACATTATGATATCCAGTTCTATCCATGCTGTGACAAACGATAGAATTTTCTTTGTTCAAATTCATCAGTTAATGATACTTAGGTTGTTTGCAGGTTTTGGTTATTTTGAACAGTGCTGCAAGGAACATGAGAATGTAGTTGTCACTTAGACACACTGATGCCATTTTTTTCTGGATATATGTCCAGTACGGGGTTGCTGGATCATCTGGTAGTTTTATATTTTTTAGTTTTTTGAGTATTCCATACTGTTTTCCATAATGATGGTATAATTCATATTCCACCAACAGTGTTCAAGAATTTCCTTTTATTCCACATCTTTTCGTGCATTTATTAATGTATTTTCTTTCATTCTTTGTTTTTTCTGTCCATGCTGGAGATGAAATCTGGGGCCTCAAGAGTGCTAGACAAGTGTTCTACCCCTGAGTTGTATTCACAGTCTCCATTACGTTCTTTTGTTAAGCGATTATCTCAATCTCAGTAGCTTGATTGAGCTTGGTTATTTCAAGTTTCTGTGTCTCCTTAGTTGGAGACTTCCAGGCCTTTAGCTGTTGAGGTTTGCTTTCTTCCAAAAGATTATCATTCCTTCAAGTTCTGGTGTCTTTAATACGTATTCAGCCCTGTGTTTGATCTTTATTTTCTTTCTTTCATCCTTCCCTCCCTCTTTTCCTCCCAACCTTCTTTTTTCTTTCTCATGCTGAGATTGAATCCAGGGCAAATGCTCTTCCACTGAACTATGTCTAAAGCCCTTTATTTTTATTTTGATTCACAGCCTTATTGAATTGGTTAGGCTGACCTTGAACTTGCTCTCATTCACCTTGCTGAGTAGCTGGGGTTAAATTCGCATGACCCCATGCTTAGTTTTGTTCTCTTTTTAAAATTTGACCAAAGTGTTCACCTATGTTTCACTTGGTTTTAACGTTTCACATACCCAAGTCTTTGATCCACTTTGACTGATTTTTGTACGGGGTAAAAGACTGTGATCTAGTTTTGATCTTCTATATGTAGTTACAAGTTTTGTTAGCAACATTTATTGAAGAGGCTGGCTTTTCTCCAATGTGTTGAACTCCTTTGTTGAGAATCAGATGGTTATAGTTGGGAGGGTTTGTTCCTGTATCCTGTATTCTATTTGATTTTGGTATGGATCTCTTTTTTTTCAATATCTTGCTGCTTTTGTTGCTATAGCTTTAATTTTTTTTTTTTTCAGACAGGGTCTCACTTTGTAGTTCAGGTTGGCCCTGAGCTCACTATGTAGCCCAGACAAGCCTTGAACTCAGCAGTCCTCCTGTCTCTGCCTCCTGAGTGCTGGGATGACAGGCGTGGGCCACCACACCCGGCTATAGTTTTAATTTTGTAGTACAACTTAAAATGAGATATGCTTTAGCCTCATATGTTTTATTTATGATTGCTTTGGCTATCCTTTATATTTGTGTTTCCATATTTTTTTTAAGAAAGGCTTTTCTGGTTGTGTGAATATTACCATTAGAATTTGGATTAAATTGAATCTGTAGATTACTTCAGTTAATATGGTCATTGTAACAATACTGAATTCTACCAACCCATGAGCAGGGAAGTATCTCCTTCTTCTAGTTTCACACTCAGTATTTCCTTCAGAATCCTAATATTTTCATTGTACATGTCTTTCACCTTCTTGGGTAGCTTGATTCCTAAGCTTTTAAACAATCTACTGTGAATTGCATTGTTTTCCTGACTTACCTCTCAACTAGTTCATGGATTAGTGTATGGAAAAGGTGTTAGATTTTGGCTCCTGCTACATTCTTGACTTTGTCAGATTTTGAAGTCTCTTGAAGAAATCTTTCAAGTGTTCTAAGTAAGGATTACATGGCCTGTAAATAAGGATAACTCCAGCTTCTTCTTTCATATTTGCATTCTTTTTATTTCTTTCTGTAGTTTAATTGACTTGCCTACAGTTTTAAATACTATATTGAGTAAGAGTGGTGACCGTGGGAAGCCATGTCTTTTCCCCAGTTTAGAGGAAATGCTTGTAGTTTTCCCCTGTCCAATACGATGCTTGCTACATGTTTATGGTACATAGATGTTATTGTAACTCTTTAGGTCTTTTATCATCAAGGGCTAGTGAATTTTGTTGAGGGCTTCTTTTGTGTCACTTAAGAGGATCATATGATTTTTTATCCTTATGTTATAGATTATGTTTATTATTTTGATATGTTGATGCATCTTTGCATTCTTTGACTGAAATCAACTTGGTCATGGTGAATGATCATTTTAAAGTGTTGTTGAATAAGTTTCCAAGTATTTTCTTAAGGAGTTTAGCATGTATGTTCACTGAGGATATTGGTCTGCACTTTTTTTTCTTTGTTTTCTTGAGGTTTGTTTTGTTCTGCTTGGGTAACAGCGATACTAACCTCATAGAATGAATTTAGAAGCATTCCTCCTTTTTTATTTCATGGAATAGTTTGAGAATTGTGGGTGTTAGTTCTTTAAAGGTCTGTTAGAATTCAACATGAATGTGTTCTGTATTTTTCTACATTGCAGGGTGTTTTTACCACTGCTGCTTTAATTTCATTACTAGCTACTGATTTGTTTAAATTTTCTATATCTTCTTGGTTGAATTTGCATAGGGCGTATGTGAGTAAAATGTTATCCATTTCTTCTAGATTCTTCAATTTATTACAATAAAGATTTTTAAAATAATCTGTAATGATTCTCTGGATTTCAGTGATATTGTAATATTTGAAGTTACATTTGTTATAAATTTCCCTTTTTAATCGCTAGTTGTATTGATTTGGATCTTTTCTCTCTTTTGTTGGGTTACGTCCGCTGTGAGTTTATAGATCATGTTCCTGTGTTTAAAGAACCAAATATTTGCTTCATTAATTATCTGCATCATTTTCTTCTTATCTGTTTCATTAATTTCAGCACCAATCTTTATTATCTCTTCCCTTCCACTGGATCTAGCTTTAGTTTTTTTCTCTTTTTCTAGAATCTTAAGATGCATAACTAGGTTATTTCTCTCCGATATTTAGATGTGGGCACTTATAAACTTCCCTTCTAGAACTACTTTCCCTGTGTCCCACGGTTTCCAGTGTGTTGTGAATCTTTTCTATCTGAGTTCACTGTTTAGATCTCTATGTATCATGGGTTATCACCGTCTTCTAATTCTATAAGAGGCTTTGCTCCTGGTTTCTATTTGCCACAACTATAGCTTTTATCGTAGTCAAAATGGAGTTTAAAATATTTTTCCAAAATATTAATCATGCTGGGTTAATGCTTTAATTTTGATTCTGGATTATAGTTTCCATCTTTAAGAACTCTGAATTCTATTTATTCTTCAGGAATGTAGCAGTTTCTTTTTCATAAGTGTTCAAAACAGTTATTTTGCAAAATCTTATCAGGCCTTCTATTTTCATTCCTAGTTTGCCCTTCTCTTTTAATTTCCTTGTTTCTGTTATGATTAGCAGTGGACTGTTGAGTTCCAACTCATTAAGATACTGATGGCACAGGCCATGCCAACAGGACTTGATAAGTGTAACCTAAAGTCAAATTTTCCTCAGATTTTAGAACCCTGTGAAAGGTGGATTTTAAAGAAGATTCACAATATGTTCTGAGCAACGATCACTTCTCGGCCTTTTGGCTAAGATCAAGTGTAGTATCTGTTCTTATCAGTTTTGAGCAACGCTTCTTCCTGTGTTGCATGCATTCCAAATGTGCGGAAAAAAAGACAGGGAAAATCAAGAACTGCAATAAATTATGGCCACAGTGAGTTCTTTTATTAACTTCCTTTCTGTTTCCTGGTGACTGGCACCTAGGAGCCCCTCGAAGCTTTCAAAGCCTGGGAATGGCAGGCACCTTCAGGTTCAAAGCCCTGCTCAAACCTTTCAGACGTACAAACGCAGCCCGAGTCCTGCTGGGACAGGTTCCCTGGGTGACCTCCAGCGCTGACAGTTGCACGCACAGCACCGCCAGACCCAGCTCTTTCGAGGCTGCTTGTCACTGGCATTCTCAACTGGATTTGAGAGAAGAGAGACTGGCTGTGAGCCTGGCCTGGGTACGGACACCTGGCGTCTCTCAGTGAACCATCTGAGCTGGTCGCTAGATAAGACGCCCTCCGACGCAGGTGTCAGAACATGTGTGAGCCGCATGTGCTCACACACAAGTAGGAAACACTTCCTCCACAGGCAGCCTAAGGTGGAATTTTGCTTTAAAAAGGAATCCTTTCGTCAAAATACAAATCTAAAAGTAATATTCTTATATACATCAGAATCCTTGGGATAGATTACTATCATTGACATTATATCATTTATATGAACGATCCATGTATGTTCGGAATGGTTGGGTAAGTAGACTTGTGTTCACAAAGAGAGAACTCAGCCCAGAAATAAACAGTGTCATAGTCTTTTCTCAATTTGTTCTAGTGAGAGATGAAATTGCCGAAGCCTCCTGCAGGCATTGTTCCCTGGGAGGGGGGTGGATATGCTGAGCAAGAAGGGTCATGTCTGAAAGATGAAACGCTTGGAAAAATATTCAACATTTTGTCCCTGGTTATTTGAAAAATAGCAAGTAATCCAGTCAGCCACTCAGTGATTTAACAATCAACTATCGAAACTCATCTTGAGACTGTAAGTAAATCAGACACACAAGCTAAAATAGCTCATGATTTCTTTTATGTGGCAATCCACAATGTAAATAAATAGCAAACTAAAAAATAGATAATAGGAAACATTAGATCATAGATCATTGAAGAGAAGAAGAGGGGAAGGAGATGAAAAGGAATTAAGAGGGATTGTGTACCTGTGCCAACCCCGCCCAGGGAATGGAATCGTTGTGTGCTGCAAACATGTACCGATAAAAGTAGAAACTAAAAAGACCATTCTTTAAAACTAAAACACCTTCCTCCGTACGTAGCAAGAGTCCGCCGGAGAAGCCAGCTGTTAAGTTCTTCAGCAGGTGTCACCTACAGCTCGCTGCTTGCCACACGCTGTTTAGTTGAAACCAGTCTCTGAAGTGGCTACGCCGTTGGAGCGTGGATCCCAGCATCGCTAAAAAAGAGACCTCTCAGGCGAAGGTCTAGAGAGGAAAATTGCTAAAAAAGAAAAAAAAAGGAACTGATTGGTGCTCTGTGACTTCTCACTAGCTAGAGTCCGTACCCAGATCAAAGACTTTCCTTGCGTACTGTTTGTTAATTCCACATGATGTGAACACTGACTTACGTTCACGAGGGTCTCTCTCTCTATTTGGTACCAGAGTGAAGCAGATAGATATGTTAAAGTACTTGAGTAGTAAGATATCTTGAAAGTTGATATAAAAGATTTACAAATTGTTTTATGGTAGAAACTATAGATCAATACGTAAGAAATAATATACCTTATAGAAACTACATGCCTTATCTTCTTCCTTAAAACAAGATGATCTACCATGAATTGCTGGTGTTATTTCAAAGGTGCACACAGGCATGTCCAATCTTTCCCTATAGGAAATGCTCCATGTTTCTTATGTAATAGATTTCTCAACCCTACAATAATATTTTTGCTTCAGCTAAATTTGCTTATTATGCTTTTATTTAAAATAATTCTAGGTACTTCTTAAAGCTATGAAAATGTGCGATATTATTTTATAGTTCCTATTTTAAGATGCTTAGATTTAGTTTGCCAAGGAGTCTGAAAGATCTCTTGTTCTCATGTGTTTTATAATCCACTTTAACACATGTGAGACTGGACTTTGGAGCCAAAATGTTTCTGATCCTTTGCTATTAATTCACTTGCGATTCTAGGTCTCCAACTGAGGTGAAACAACTTGCTTATTCTTTCTCGGACTCTTCTGCTTGTGTGAAAAATCACAGAGAGCCCAGACCAAGCCAACCAATAGGATCAAAACAATGATACACAAGAGATGAATTTTCTCCAGTGCTTGACAAGATTCAGATGTATTTCTTGAATGTCATGCTTTGCACAATATTTTCATCAGAACATTTTGAAAGGAAAATAACCTATCGGGAAAGCAGTGCTTGTATTTACCTCTGAGCAAAACATGAATTAGTTCAAAATATTGCTCAAATTATTTGGGAACAGTACTTTCCTAGTCAACAAATATCACACACATACACTCACACCCCCTTTTATGTTTTTACTTCTTCTAGAAAGTTTTCATCTAATATCTGTCTTTCATTAGTTAATATCTGCCCCTTGTGACAGAAATGCAAACTACAAAGGTAGAGGTTTTTGCTTATTTTGCTGGTTGTTGTACCTTAGTAGTTAAAACATGTCTGAATCACTGTTTAATAAACATATAGGTAATAAATATATGATTATTCCTAGGACCTGAATTCATTGAATATTGGCATAAAATTTTTGTTAAATTTTGATGCCTGTGCCTAGATATAATAATCAAAGTAAGGAAGACTAATTCATTGCATTAAGTAAATGATAAAATATAATGTTTCAATGTGAGGGAAATAGATTGGAAGTTGAATTTTTTTTTGAGACAGGGTCTCGCTTTGTAGTTCAGGCTGGCCCTGAGCTCATTATGTAGCCAAGGTAAGCCTCAAATTCAGCGATCCTCCTGCCTCTGCCTCCCGAGTGCTGCAATTACAGGCGTGAGCCACCACACCTGGCACTGTGGTATGTGGTATTGATTGCCGGTGGGTGTGAGTCACCATGCCCAGCATCTTATGTGGTTACCAAGGATTGAACTCAGGACCCTATGCTTGTGAGGCAGGCGCCAGAACCACTGAGCTAATCCTCTGACCCTTGAATCTTTTTTTTTTTTCTTTTCCTTTTTGAAACAGGGTCTCGCTTTGTAGTTCAGGCTGGCTCTGAGCTCACTATGTAGTCCAGGCAAGCCTCAAACTCAGCGATCCTCCTGCCTCTGCCTCCCGGGTGCTGGGATTACAGGCATGAGCCACCATGCCCGGCACCCCTTGAATCTTTTTTAATAGAGAAATAGGCATGTCAATAGGTATCTGGATTTGAATGAGGTGTATAACATGATCACTTTCTTTTTAAATTGAACTTTGCATCAATATAAACTTCATACCTAAAAACTCACAATAGAAATATCTTTTCAACACACTTGTTTTATTTCTAATTGAGACATATTCAAACAATGTTCATATTTTACCCATTTTTTACAGTGATGCTGTTTCAAAATATTAAGGCAAACATATACTTAAATGTTAAAAAATAAACTCTGGTTTTACACACAAATGTAACATACAATACAAATCTGCCCTTAAAGGAGGACTTTCTACAAGGATCATTAAGGTCCTCATGCTGCAGTATCAGAAACACAGTCTTGGTAATCTGAAACACAATCACGGTAACTGAATCAAACCATGGCACAGTGAGTAAATAGGGCTGAAAAAAAGTTGTCAAAGTCAGATTTAGGTTCAACATGGAAAGTACTGTTTATTTAGAGTTAAACATTCATCAAATTAAGTGAAGAAAACTGAGAACTGAAATGCTGTTTACAACAAGCTAAGTTCTCATTTCTATGGAGTCCACATATCTGTACTGTCCACACATCTGTACTGCAGTTTTACCATAATATGACATACCTCAGAGGGGCACAAAGCTGTTCTTTTCAGAAAACCCCTACTCTAGGAAGGGACAGCTTTTCACTTAGTTGTGGCTGTGATTTACCGGTGTTTTCATCATAAAAATAATGGAGCTGCTGAATTTGGAAAAAAAAATTATCACTAAAATTGACAGAGTGACCTCTGTATACAGTACACTATTCCAAAGGTGAGAGTGATGTTGACTTCTACTTTGGACCTACATAGTACAAGTGTAGAATTATGCCTTGGTTAAAAATTGCAATAGAAAAATGTACAGTAATTCAAGTAAAGTCTGCATAAGGAAATCCCTCAGTACTCGCTTTGGCAGCACATATACTAAAATTAGAAATTTCCCTCAGAGGTGA
>PVIC010024299.1:0-26139 GCA_004025085.1 Thryonomys swinderianus | reverse complement strand
GAATGGGAAAAATGATCAGGATATATCATGTACCCATACAAATTCTCAATGAGATAGGTGATCATTATGTCTTCCTAAAATGTATGAATAAACTTAGTTTTTTGTAAAAAAAAAAAAAGTGTTTTCCAATGAAAAAAATACATAGTAATTTATCATCATAAGAATACCTACTGAACAGTATTATGTCGGTTACTTTGAGACAAACTACCCAGCACCGAGAGTTTTAGGGGAAGGGGTTTATTTAGCTCACAGCTCATAGAGGTTTCAGTCTATGATCAGCTGGCTGCAAAGCAGGATGGGAGAGGGGCAACAGTTTATGCCAGAAGAGGGGAGCATAAGCCACAAGAGATCTTCATAGTGTCCTTCTGCTCTTTTTTTCTTATTCACACTGCTGGGATTAGTGGGGAACCAAGCCAGTTACTTGTGTATATTGGTTTAGTAATCACAAGCCATTTACCATCACACACTCTACCTTCAGCTACGACCGCGTGAGGGTTTAGGGGGACATCTAGACACAAACCATACCAGATATGTATTACTAGGTTTAATATTATTGTCAAAATTTTATTTTTAAGCATAAACTGCATTTATCTTTATTTTTAAAATTGATTTTATTGGCACATTTTATACATACAGTATGCCATAATTTTAAATAAATACTATTTTTAGGTAATCTGGAATTGTAATATGATATGAAGACGTCTGTGATTTCTTTTGGTGACAAAATATAAAGTACTCCTAATACTGCAGTGTTTATGCCCATACTCACTATAGACTAAAATGTCCATTTTCGGAGATTAGTAAAGAAAGATAAGACAGATTTTCTCCATTTCAAGTAATATATTACATGAATCTTACATAAACCCTGAAAAGGACCATCACTTAAAAATACCTGTTCTACAGACAACCATATTATTGTTATAGGTGATGATTAATATGATCTCTTTTAAAAAATGTATTTGGTGCTGGAGATTTTAGCTCAAGTGGTACCATGCCAACATTAGATGCACAAGGGCCTGAGTTTGATCCCTGGTACTGCCAAAAAAAAAAAATACATATATATATATTTTTTGATGAAGCTATATATGTGTGTCACACTTCAGAAAGTATTTCTAAAAAGATACACAATCATTGTGTTCAAATCTATTTCTCTTTTGTTTTTATTATAAAACTAAAAATGAAATTCTGTGAAAAAGGATGACTCGCAATCAAAAAATGAAAACCATTTTTAAAGTAGTTATAGTTTGAAAAAATGTTTAAATAAATATAAATTTCATAGGAAGAAAATGTTCAAAAAGAAAAGGGGGGTAGGGGAATGTAAAGAAAGGAAAGAAAAAATCTGATAGTAAAGAAAAGGAGGGCCGGAGGGTTAGCTCAGTGGTTCCGGTGCCTGCCTCGCAAGCGCAGGGTCCTGAGTTCGATCCCGGTAACCATATGCAATGCTGGGCGTGGAGACTCACGCCCACCAGCCATCAATACCACATACCACAGTGCCGGGTGTGGTGGCTCACGCGTGTCATCCCAGCACTCGGGAGGCAGAGACAGGAGGATTGCTGAGTTCGAGGCTTGCCTGGGCTCCATAGTGAGCTCAGGGCCAGCCTGAACTACAAAGCGAGGCCCTGTCTAAAAAAAAAAAAAAAAGAAAAACAAGAAAAGGAAACAAAGCTTATGGATATAGGGGGTGGCGGTTGTAGGGAGGACAGGGGAAAGGGGAAAATGAGAATGGAAATGTGTCATGTATAGGTAGAAATTCTCAAATGTTAAATGTGATCATACTGTATGTATAAAATGTACCAGTAAAATCAATTGAAATTGACAAAACTTCAGGACCATTTTTAGCATTGTGGAACAAAGTAAACATAAAAATAGTTTTGTTTCCTATTTACCATGTACAAGGTATAATATGTATATATCACTATGCCCATTATCATATTTAATAGTAAAAGAGTTACAGAGATCGTTATTGTTCTGACTCCCATTTTACAGACCCAGGTAGTGTGTTGGTGTCAGACAAACAGAATTTTTAAAATTACGAAGAAATAAATATACTTATTTCTTTATCTTTGTAAGCACATTGAATTATTAAGACTATGAATGTTCTACAATTTCCCAAAAGATTCATGTAGATTAATACAATTAAAATTTGTTATAAAACTTTTTTTCTTTTTATTTTTTTCCAAACATACCATAGTACCACATACCATAGTGCCGGGCTTGGTGGCTCACGCCTGTCATCCCAGCACTCGGGAGGCAGAGGCAGGAGGATTGCTGAGTTTGCAGCGGCTTGCCTGGGCTACATAGTGAGATCAGGGCCAGCCTGAACTACAAAGCGAGACCCTGTCTCAAAAAAAAAAAAAAAAAAAGGAAGAAAAGAAAAGAAAAAAATCAACATTGAAAAAAGAAAAGGCTATTTGTGTTATCCAATAATTTTAAGAGTTCAAGGGAGCTTTTAGGAAATAAAATTATAGCTGGCATATTTCAATTTATCCAGAAAATTTGTGAAAGTATCACTAGAGTAAGAGGCCATGATACCTCAGGAATCAGTGTTTTGGGAACTCATTAGATGATAATCTTAAAAAAATATCCTAGACTTAGTATTGGCCCTACACTTATCACCTGAGTGGCATTGGTTAACATTTGTACCTAACTCCTTTAAAATTTCTTGATAAAAATCTTAACCAAAAATTTCTTAGTGACAGGGATATATTCTGAGAAATTTGTCATTGGGTAATATAATTGTACAAACATCATAGAATGTACAGAAATAATCCTAGATATTGTATAAGTCAGTGCTTTGTATGGCCTCTTGATGCAATCAAGGGAAGTGGTAAAGTGAATTGTCTGACGCTCCTAGTGGTCTAACATGGCATACTTTTAATAGTAAATTTCATTTCATAAAGGGGAGCATACTTTATGAAGAAAAGTACAGTATGTTTAAGACACAAATCAGTAAAATATTATCATCAAATATGACATTTCCAGGAGACTTTCCCTAGCTACCCTTTTAAAACTGCAGATGACCCCAAAACTCTACCTGCTTTTTGCTGCTTTATTTTTTGGCATAGGATTTACAGCCATCTGATATAATATATATTTTACCAAAATTATTGTCTTTGTCAACCAACTTGAATGTTAGGCCCAGGTATATTTATGACTTTTGTTCATTGCTGTATTCCTAGTATGGGAGTTTTGTTAATTAACTATTTTTTCCACTTAATATTTATCAGGTGCTACCCTGTTTATGCCTGACCCCAAGCTCATGGATTACGGGCAGTCCTGTCCAGAGGATGAAGACATGTATAGCACTAGAAGCTGAAATAGACCACATAAAGGACTACAAAATGTGTGAAGTTCTAAATGATAATGAAAAATTCATGCAGTGGGGGACTGACGTATACAGAATAATTTAAATAAATTTTTTCTACATATCTTCCAAAGTACAGTTTGACCAGTCATGTAAATGATTAACACACAAAGTCTGAATGCAAACCAAACATTATTAAATGATAGATTAAGGGCCAGAGATGTAGCTCAGTGGTGCCACCTCCTGTCTGACAAGTGTAAGGTCCTGAGTTCAATTCCCGGTTCTGCAAAAGTTAAATACATACATACATACATACATACATATATACATACATAAATACATAGAAGATTAAGTGACATGGGAGAAGTATTAGGTCCCATATAATGGCTTTCAATGACATTTATTGGCCAAAAAATAGACATTTATGTGTTTTAAATTTTCAAAATGAATGCAATTAGAATGGTGTATGGAAGGATGTATTCAGGTTTTTCTTCCATTTTTCTGAAGTGGAATAAAACATCCAAGAGTTTGACATATCGGCTTGGCTTCGTCTTTTTATCAATTCTAACTCTTCTTAGATGTCTGAAAACATCTGTAAGAAGATCTATAGTATGGTATAGACCACTTAGTGCAGTCCTTTTCCTGGGTCCTGGGTAATGGTTTGCTATTCTGTTTCCTGGGAGAGATATGGCAAACCATTTATTCTCCTCAAGCCTCAAACACCTGTCCAAGTTGGCATTGCTTCCTGTTTCATAAAGTAAAATTATTAGACATGGCCATTTGCAACTACTTGCCATTTAGCTTGTGACTTAGCTCTTTCCAGCCATGCATTGTCCTTTCCTAAGGTTGTTTCTATTTATTTTCCTCATCACATTCCTTTCCATCTTTTCCAGAGCCATTTTCCATGCTGTTTGATCTCAATAATATACAAAACTTTTCCTTAACTTTACCTCTTTTCTTAATGTATCTTTTCTCTGACGCCCTCCTGTGATTTCAGTGTTTAAAATGTCCTGTGTCTTTTGATTTTGTCTAACTTTAACATCCTAGCACTTACACCTACTCGAATCTTTATGTAATTATTGACTAGTTACCACTACATCCTTGGAACTCTTTCCTCCCTTTGCTTTCTACTATTTTTGCTTTGCTTTTTTTTCTCTTGCTCTGAATTCCTTAGATGATGAGCCTTTTCAGCTTCCTTCACTTGTGATCTGCTTTTCATTCTATGTACTGTCTCATGTTCATTCAACCAACTTCATTGGCTTCAGCCACCATATGACATTATTCATGTTTGCAGCCTCTGTATTTCTCTAGTCCATTAGACCTGTTTCCTAATTATTTATTAGTTATAACCACCTAGCGTACCATAGGTCTCAGCATCAGTATGCCTGAAACTAAACTGTGTCTGCTTCTTCTCATTGCTTATTTCTCAAATATATTCTGCCATATCTAATTCTATCATTGTTCTTTCTCAGGACTGTATAATCACTTGGGTTATATCAATAGTTTACTAGCTGATCTGAGTCTTCCTCTCTCCACAGTGTGTTCCGTTTGCAAGTAAATCATTTAGCAGTAGCTTAAACAAATATCTAAAGCTTGGATATTGATACAATAAATCATTAATGCAACCAAGGAACTAGACTTTCCCACTTTCTGACCCTGATAGCATGGTGTTTTGTCATTTTATGTCACAAGATGACTGTTTTACCTCTGAGGAACACATTCAAAGTAGGAAGAGGCAGGCCAAATTGTGCAATAGATGCTTCTCATTCTGTTTAAAAATGAAATGCTTTCATAGAACCTCCTCACAAGGCTTCTATGTATATCGAAACCAGAACTTTA
This sequence comes from Thryonomys swinderianus, assembly GCA_004025085.1. Taxonomy (NCBI): domain Eukaryota; kingdom Metazoa; phylum Chordata; class Mammalia; order Rodentia; family Thryonomyidae; genus Thryonomys; species Thryonomys swinderianus. The sequence continues at coordinate 20,996 of PVIC010024299.1, read as the reverse complement.
CATAGCTGCATAATTAGCTTAAGAAAGTTAAGGAAATTGTTTTATCCTACATTGTAAAGGCAACGGGTAAGACGTTAGGAATGGATATTGAATTTGAGCCAAGATACAATGTCTAATAACCAACTCTCCTAGTTCCTTTGTCATATTCCTGGAAACAGTTATGAACTGCCATTCATGACTGTTTATGTAGTAGTCTTTTTGAAAGTTTCAGTGGCTCATCATTGCCTATAGAATAAAGTAAAAACTTTACAATGACATGTAAGGTTCTTCATATGTGATCCAAGCTCACACTATAATCCAATCTAACTTTTTTCTCATCACCCTGTACCAGTTTATATTTATGACATATGTCTTGCTTAATGAACATGCTTTGCCTCTTGTTATCTGCCTATGCTAATGTTTCCTCTTAAAATATTCATGAGTCTCACTTTACATTTTAACTTCCTGTCTATCCTTCAGATCCAGTTTCCTATGGTGGAATTTGTATGTTTTCTCCTCTCTATTCTCTTGAATGTGGTATTTATAGCTATGAAAGTCCAGACAATTTAGGATTACTATTTCCTTAACAAGGCTTTTAAGGGGTAGAGTTGAATCACTGTCTTGTGCTTACAAAATACGTGGTATTATCGCAAGAACTTGTATGTTCTGCCATGGTGGTTGCTGCTGATTATACGAAAAATATAAAGGATTTATATCTACCAAGAAAGAGACAAATAGATAGAAATAACAGTTTTGTATGTGGCATCTTTCCTGAGAGTAATGTAGCAAAGAAACGTAGATGTTCAGAGACAGAAAGTAGTTCTGAGATATCAAGGAAAAATATGTGAGCTGCACATGATAAGGATCAGTTCTTCTGCTAGTTTTCACACATAAGCTTTTTAGAACTTAACTACCATACTTAACTTTACATACCAGGCTAACCCTGGTATGTAAAAAAGAATTGTTTAAAAATCTCAGCTGTTTCTATTTGGACATATCCATGTTTCATCAAATATAAAACACCATAAACTTAAACAGTGTTGCCAGTTGATCATTACATTTATCTCATTTTCAGGTATACTAAAATGTGAATAAATCAGGTATGTGGGTGAAGCAGTACATGGCTCCAAAGAGTTGCTTTGTGTAGGAAAAGAGAAGAGAGTACATAAATAGGCTAACACTTTAAATCTTGGAAATTTTTTCTTCAAAAATAGAATATTTTTGGTGTTTTAACTATTAAAGTAATAGATGCTTACTGAGCAAAGGACCAAATAATACATAAATATGCAAGGCTTCATTCCTTTTAACAATACAATCTTTAAGAGATAGACACTTCTTTTATAGTTGAACATACAATTTTGCAAATTTTAAGGATATACAAGTATACACCACACATATTTGTTTAAAAAGCACCAGATTTATACATGTATTCTTCTCTCTGCTTAATAGTATTTTATGCCGTATAGCTCTACTTTATTTTCAGTGTATATAAAATGTGCTCCAGATTAACTTAGGGAAGATTTATTTACCTGCTAGGTTTTTTGATTGCCTAATTTGGCAGTCAGGCAGTAATAGAAAAGACTTTCCCAAGCACATCCTTGAGTAAATCTGAAATACCAGTTGGTACAGTAGAAGCTACCTAGCATTTGTCTCTCCACCTGGACAGCAGTCATACCGGCAGAGAGAGACACTGAAGTGAGTATTCCGAGCTTTAGAATGTGTGTGAACAGTTGGGATTTCCAGGAGACAGCCTGGCTCGTAAATTACAGCTAACTTAGGTCAAATCCAGCAATCAGTGTGGCCCCAGCAGCCCTTCGCTCCCCACCGCCCGGGGCAGGCAGCCGGGAGGCTGGAACCCTGCATGTGTGTCCGTGAGAGCTGCAGTAGGCGATCGGGGGTCCTAATACCGAGCTTTTATCTTCTAATTGTGGACTACCGCTCTAATCATGGGGGGAGGGCTTAGAATTGGCTATCTTTATTCTAACCCCAGCTAACTAACCGAAGCAGTTTCCTGGAAATCGAATGTAGCTACACCTATCTTGTTGGATGTCAAAAAAAATCATGTATGAAGGGGAATTCAGAAGGCCACCATGAGGCACTGGTGAAAGAACACACACATTAAGCTTTCAGGCTAATCTCTGACCACAAACAGCCTACAGAAAAGGCAGGGCAACCCCAGCAAATGCTGACTCAAGATGTTTCACTAAAAAAAACCAAAAAGATATCATAGAGGAAATGAGAGAAGTTATAAGGCATATAGAAGTGGAAAAGGTGAATCTCATAGCAGTTACTTTAAGAGAATACACACTTCTAAATACATAGCAGAATGGGTATGATTTTTTAAAATTCAGGTTATTTACAAAAATTAGATCCAACAAAACAAATAGATTAAAAATGGAATAACGTTCAATGCGATTGAACTGCATAGTGAGGCCCTGTCTCAGATAAAAAAATAGAATAATGATAAAGAGAGAATTTCATCCAAAAAGAGCTGAAGTGGCTATACTAATCAATATTGGCAAAATAGATTTTAAAACTACTATAAGAAACACAGTGTGACATAATGAAAGGGCCAGTTCACCAAGAAGATAATAGTATTTATAAATATGCCACAAATATCACAGCTCCAAAATATCAAACATTAATAAAAGTAAGGGAGAAATAGACATTGATACAATAATAGATTTCAGGATCCCATTTTCGATAATATATACAAGTAGATAGAAGATAAACAAGGCTTGGGCAATGTATAGACAAACTGGACTTAAAAGAGATACACAAAACTCTCACCTCCCAAATAAGGGGACACATTTTTCTCAACTTCACCTCCAGTAACAAGGACTCTGGTGGTCCTACATGCTGTGATGCTTCCGGGTAGAGCAATATCATTGCTGGTGTCTGCCCTGCCCTCTGAGTCTGTTACATTTTGTTGCTCTGGAGGTGCTGAATAAGTGTGGCAGGCTGGGGCCTGGGGTCTTTTGCTACCCAGAATAGCATGGATCAGGCCCAAGCTCAGCTTCTGTAAACCTCATTTCTGCCTAATTATTATTTTGCTGTGTGCCGTCGACTCATAGGAGTCTAGAACCTAATGCAAAAGTCCTAGTTATGTTCCCTTCCTGTTTTCCCCATCTTTTACTATGCCTAATTTATAAATTAAGCTTTGTCAGGCTTATGTGTAGGAAAAGCTTGTATCTGTGCTTTTGTACTGTTTCAAGAAACCAGTAGGGCTTTTGGAACATATCCATTGCAGATAAAGAGTAGAAGTGAAAACTACAGTGTAGTGCTGAAATAAATTAATACCTAAATATGTTGAGAGCCCATATTGATAGATATAAATACCTAACATTGTTAGGATGGCAGTGCCACCCAAAGTGATTTGCATATTCAATGTCATTGCTTAAAATTCCACGGTAATTATTTTGATAGAAACTGGAAGACGTTCTCAATTTTTGTAGAATTCATATGGGCATCAAATATCCCAAGTACCTAAAAAAAGAAAAAGTTGGAAGAACTTACACATCCTAACTTTGAAACTAATTGGAAATCTACAATAATTAAATCTTGGAAACAACCCAAATGCCCATCAACTGGAGACTGGATACAGAAGATGCAGTTTTTTTACAGAGTGGAGTATTACTCTGCCATAAAGAATGATAAATTTGAAAAAAAAAAGAATGATAAGTTTGAGTCATTTATACTCAAATGGATGTACTTCCAGGACATACTCTTAAAGTGAAATAAACAGGTCACAGATCTTTAAATATTGTTATCTTTTCTCTGGTACGTGAAACTGAAGATGTAAATGAGCTGTAGAATAAATGGTACATATTGTAAAATAGAAAATATTCAAGGGAAATGGGGTGTAGGGGTTATGTTGGGAACAATCCTATTTGGGACAAATAATTGGAAGGTCAAAACTGACCAGGTCTTCCTGCAGACAGACTTTGGACTTAACTATGTTGCAAAAAAATCCTGTTTGGGAGGAATCATTGGAACGCCCTTCCTGGCTGCCTACGCCTTCCCATTCAGCTCACCCTCACCTTGGAGAACAAGGACTCTGGTCATCCCACATGCTGTGATGCTTCAAGGTGGAACTGCCGCATTGCGGTGTTTACCCTGCCTTCTGAGTCTTCGTTACATTTTGTTACTAGAGAGGTGCTGAATAAAAGTTGTGGCAGGCTGGGGCCTGCAGTCCTTTGCTACCCAGAGTAGCATGGATCAGGTCCAAACTCAGTTTCTCTAAACCTCATTTCTGCCTAATTATTAATTATTATTTCGCCGTGTGGCGTCGACTCACAGGAGACTAGAATCTAATGCAAAGGTTCTAGTTACATTTCCTTCCCCTGGATCCCACAGGGTAACAAGGGGAAGAAAACATATGGTAATAAAAAAAGGGAAGCAAAATTTATGCATATAGGGGGGTGGGGGTTGGAGGGTGGGTGGGGAATGGGAAAAAATGAGAATGAAATTGTATCATATACTGGTACAAATTCTCAGTATTGTGTGATCATGATGTATATATATAATGTACCAATAAAGATTCAAATTAAAAAAATATGACACCAAAAGCATAGACAACACAAAAAAAGACGAATTGGACTTTGGGTGGGTCATGTCCCATGTAACTACCACTGTGTCCTGGGAACTTAAGAGGGTGAAGAGAGGCTAAAAAGAATCTCAGTTGATACTTGGCAGTCCCCCCAAGAGCGCCTGGTGTTTTCACCTGCCCCAACCCACCACTATCTCCCCATGCCCCTGTATTCAAATAATTCACTTCTTAATTCTGTTCTTTTTTTCTCTTACAACAAAACCTACAATATTTGTAAGGATGTTCCCAGTGAGATGTTCAAGTCTTGAATGTAGAAAGTATTTGTTTAAAAATAACAGTAGCGGGCCAGAGATTTAGCTGAGTGGTTCTGGTGCCTGCCTCACAAGTGCAAGGTCCTGAGTTCGATCCCGGTAACCACATAGAATGCTGGGCATGGAGACTCATACCCACCAGCCATCAATACCACATACCACAGTGCTGGGCGTGGTGACTCACACCTGTCATCCCAGCACTCCGGAGGCAGAGGCAGGAGGATTGCTGAGTTCGAGGCTTGCCTGGGCTCCATAGTGAGCGCAGAGCCAGCCTGAACTACAAAGCGATACCCTGTCTCAAAAAAAAAAAAAAAAAAAAAGCAGAGCTTGTGCATATAGGGGCGGGTGATTTGTAGGGGTAGGTAGGGGAAGGGGAAAAATGAGAAGTCATATACTGGTATGAATTCTCAGTGTTTAGCATAATTGTGATGTGTATATATAATGTACCAATAAATTAAGTCAAAAATAATAGCAACAGGGCTGGGATTTAGCTCAGTGGCACTGTGCCTCCGCACAAGTGCGAAGTTCTGAGTTCACTCCTTGGTACAATAAAAAAAAGAAAGAAAAAGAGGTAATAGTAATTGCAACAGCTGCCGCTTATTGAGTTCCTTTTGGTAACCAAGGGTCAGTGTGAGACACTTCACATCTTCTCATCCAGTCCCACCACAGAACAGCAACCGTGTTACCTTCAATTCCCAGAACACTAATTTGGTAACCTGCTTAAGGCCTCAGGACAGTTGGCAGACAGGCTGGATTCAGACCCAGATCGAGCTGAGCCTCTTTCTAGAATTTTTCCCATCTCATGCTTCCGCCTCTTATGCTCTGCTCCTCTTTTGTCCTGCGCCTGCCTGTCCTCACTCCTGGGAGCTCAGTGACGTCACGGTAGAGGTGACGGAGAGTGAAGAAAGCAGAGCTGACTTGCTGTCCTAGCTTATTTTAGTAAAGACGTACATTATATAATTGGTGTTGATACTATTTAAGATGGTGTGGTTTTCTACAGGTAGCAGAAGACCTTAGTCGAGGCTGCTGTCTAACCCTGTGCTAAGGGTCTCACATATAAGTTGCTTCAATAATCACCAAAGTAACATCCTGACTTATCTACTGCTGTTCCCCTTTTTGCTGAATAAACGGAAACTTAGAAATATGAACTTATTTCCTAAAATCTAGCAAATCCTAGAATGGGGATGGAGCCCAAGACCCACCTACGAATTGAACAGTTTGAACAAGACTAGAGATGTCATTAGGTGTACGCGGCTATAAACGGTACGAACAAAAGCCCGTGTCCTTAGCATGACAGGCAAATGAAGTCACATGTCACAACTGTGCCAAGGCTAACAAGTTTGATATAGGTACCTTGCTGATCTGGTCCACAATTTTTGTAATAAAGATGAAAGCTAAACGTCAGTGAATAATTCCTGTGATGTCAGGCATAGTTGCGTGTGTGTGCGCGCGTGTGTGAATATTCTAAACACCTCCCCTGCATTCACTCGGCTAATCCTCACAATGAAACAACAGTTAGGAAATACTACCTTTTTAAAAGAAATTCTAAAACTCAGAGAAATTAAATACCGACATAGGACACATAGCTAAAATATAAAATAAAAAACCCAGTTATTTGTAGTTTTTTTTCTGAAATGCTAATAAAGAGATAATGAAATTTTGTTTGCATTGCAAAAATCAAACAATTTGCATAAGTCACAGTGGGGAAAGATGCTGTTTGGGCTTTGTTTTATTAGAGGACACATGTGTTGGTGTTCTAGTTGATGCTTTTTAAATTAGAAAAGCTATTGATATAGAGCATGCTAATGAATTTCCTTTTCATTTTAGCTCGTAAGCCTTGACATTAGATGAAGACGTTAATTGGTTGATTTAGATTCTCCTTAAAAAATACTGGATTTAAACATTTATCAACAAAAGTTAAGGGAACACGTAAAAATATATAATGAGCCTGCGTTCATCAACTACTAAAAATCCACTGGTGATCATACACCCTCCGCAGAAAAAGTAGTTTTCAGCATATTTTTTAAAAGAATGAGTGTTACCACAAGATGGCAGTGTTAGCTAGGTTACAAACAAAGTCTAAATGCTAACTATTGTATGGTTATATTTCACAGAAGTATAGATAGTAATGCTATTTGAGGTTTCCTTCCAGATATCAATAAATTTACGAAAGTCTAACTTTAATCTTAACATTTTATTAAAGATCTAATTTAGGCAATGAGTTTTGTCAGCTAAGACCTTCCAAATTGTATTTCCAGAGTTTCAAAATGTGTATTTGTTCACTCTTCTAAAGTAGTTTGAATTAATACAACATAAATTTACCCACTATAAATCTAAAAGTATTGAAATTTATTTGCATTTAACCTCTGTTGACTATATATAGTCTCTTCTTCCTAGGATGTTAAATAAAATATATTACACATTCTGACCTCAACTTGGTTTCATCTAGATAAATATTTACAGTGGAGAAAGAGATTTGTGTAATTTTTTTTTTGAGACAGGGTCATGCTTTGTAGTTCAGGCTGGCCCTGAGCTCACTATGGAGCCCAGGCAAGCCTGGAATTCAGCAATCCTCCTGCCTCTGCCTCCTGAGTGCTGGGATGACAGGTGTGAGCCACCTCACCTGGCACTGTGGTATGTGGTATTGATTGCTGGTGGGCGTGAGTCACCACACCCAGCATTGTATGTGGTTACTGGGGATCGAACCTAGGACCTTGCGCTTAAGAGGCAGGCACTGGAACCACTAAGCTAAATGTCCGGCCCAATTTACATGTATTTTTACTTCTGTAATGATGCAAACTAGAAATGTGGCAGAAAAAAGGGGATAGAAAAGGGAGAGTTGGGAGTGAAGAGGCTCTTAATGCTAGGACCTATCTTGGGGCACAGCTGACAAATGAGTTATTTTCTGAAATAAAAAGTACTTTGGAGATACTGATTAGTAAGTAACAATGTCCAAATTAACAGTTGCTGTATTTTAATTTATTAAAGGATATGTGCTCAATGTAGAAAATTTGGAAGTTATCTATGACAAGCAGATAAAAAGTAACTCTATATTTTGTTTTATAATTTGCTCTAATTGTAAAGGATCATACATAAGACACTGAAGTTTCATTTTTTCCAGGTATTACTAGCAAATTTCCAATTATGTGAAAATCCTTGTCTTTAGTCACCCTATCCCTGCTTAGCTAAATGTGGAGAAAGGGATAGATGACTTTTCTTGCTGGAGAATTTCCCCAGCAGTAGCCTTTTGTGAAAGACAAGATCCAGAGCCTGGGCTAGGGTAGGCAGTGGAAAATGAAATTAGTTTGTATATAAATTTTTTCCAGAAAATAGACTGGGCAGAGACTGATGATCTTAAGAACTAAGAAAAAAGGGGTTACCAACAGTATATCTCACAGAACTAATCATCCAAAAATTCATCTGCAATCAGAAGAGACCTAGAATGGCTATTCTAGGAAACAAACACCTGGTATGGAGTATCATAATCCCTAACTTGAAACTATACTACAAAGACATTGTGACAAAAACAGCATGGTACTGGCAATAAAACAGACCCAGGGATCAATGGAACAGACTAGAAGCTCCAGAAACAACTGCAGACACACTAAGCCACTTCATCTTTAACAAAGGAGCCAAACACCCTCAATGGAGGAAAGATGGCCTCTTTAACAGAGGCTGTTGGAGAAACTGGGTTTCAACTTGTCAAAGATTAAAACTAGATGTCTTTCTCCATGCACTAAACTGAAATTGAAGTGGATCATAGAGCTAGACATTAAAACAGAAACACTAAACCTGGTGGAAGATAGGTTAGGTAAAACTCTTGGAGACACTGGCATAGGGAAAGAATTTATGCACAAAACCTTGATAGCACAGGAACTAGCAGAAGGAATCAACAACTGGAATCTCATTTTATTTAAAAACCTTCTTCACAGCGAGAGAAAGCACCAAAAGAGTGAAAAGACAACCTACAAGGTGGGAAAAAATTTATGAGGTGTTCCTCAGACAAACGACCTCTATCTAGACTTTATAATGAACTTAAAATAATCAGACTCCCTAAATTTAAAGTTCCAGTTCAAAGGTGGGCCTCTGAAATAATCAGACATTTTCCAGAGGAAGAAGTGAAAGCAGCAAACAAACATGAAAAAATGTTCAATAGGGCCAGAGGGTTAGCTCAGTGGTTCTGGTGCCTGCCTCGCAAGCGCAAGGACCTGAGTTCAATCCCCGGTAACCACATACAATGCTGGGCGTGGAGACACCCCCACCAACAATCAACACCGCATACCACAGCGCCGGGCGTGGTGGCTCACGCCTGTCATCCCAGCACTCGGGAGGCAGAGACAGGAGGATTGCCGAGTTCACGGCGGCTTGCCTGGGCACCATAGTGAGCTCAGGGCCAGCCTGAACTACAAAGCGAGACCCTGTCTCCAAAAAGCAAAAAAAAAAAAAAAAAAAAAAAAAAAGTTCAATATCACTGGTCACTCAAGAGAGGCAGATGAAAATAACACAAATTCTATGTCACTCCACACAGAATGGCTGCTATCCTGAAATCACCCAGCAATAAATGGCTGGCGAGGCTGCAGAGGAGAAAGGAACCCTTCTTCACTGTTGGTGGGAACAGACTCTGGTGCAACCACTGTCAAAGTCAGTGTGGATGTTACTCAAAAACTAGGGTTAGAGTTCTCATTTGACCATGCTGGTGGACATATTCATGAGAGTTGAAAGCATGATAGCACAGCAATATATGTCCTTCCATGTTCGCAGAAGCTCAGTTTGTGATAGCTAAATCTTGAAAACAGCCCAAATACCCATCAATCAGAGAATGGATGAAAAAGATGGGATTTTTTTAAAAAGGAGTATTATTTAGCCCTAAAGAATGATAAGACATTTATGGCTAAAGGGATGGACCTCAAGGCAATACTTGTAAGTGAAATAAACAGGACACAAATGTGTAAATACCATACAACTTCTCTAGTATGAGAGACTGATGGTGTAAGTGAGGTCTAGATGTATGACAGGTACTGTGCAATAGGAAGGAAATGCTCAAAGGGAAAGAAGAACTCGGTGGGTGCAGGGGAATGCAAAGAAGGGAAAGAAAATTCTGATGGCCAAAAGGAAAAAAAAGTTTATGTATATAGGGGGTTAGAGGTTGAAGAGAAGGCAGGGGAATGGGAAAATATGAGAATAAAGACATATCATGCATAGGTACAAATTCCCAATGAGGAGTGTGTTTATATTGTATTCCTGCAATGTACCAATAAACACAGTTTATTATTTTTTTGAGACAGAGTCTCGCTGTGTAGTTCAGGCTGGCCCTGAGTTCACTATGGAGCCCAGGCAAGCCTTAAACTCAGCAATCCTCTTGTCTCTGCCTCCAGAGTGCTGGGATGACAGGCGTGAGCCACCACGCCCTGCACCACAGTTTATTATTTTTAAAAAGGTAGGTTATATGGAAAGAAAATTTTCTTTCCTTAAGGTACAGGACCTGGTAAAATGGTGATAAGACCTAGGGCACAAAACGGCCAGTGGGAGTTTCTCTGTAAGGTGTCAGCCTTCCGTTTTAAATTGTTCCTTATTTGTTGCTGTGGGAATATGCTGCCTTTCTTAGCAATACTTTGGTTGAATGTGGTTCCTACAGACTAACTTTGTATTTGTGGCAGTTTGTGAGCATGAAAGTCCAGGGATGAAGGCAGAGGTATAGGAAGAAGACACCTACAGGCGCTGAGCCCAGAGGCAGGAATAACTCACTATACCTTGGACTGATTCATGAAAAACTTGAAAGAGTAGTTACTCTGGAGAAGGAGCTCTGGCCACAGAGAACAGATTGTACTATTACCTTGGGTGGAATGAAAAATTGCTTATAATCATTCTCTGGAGACAACTACTACTTATATATTAATGACTATCTATATACTCTTTTCCTTTTGAATAGAAATTCTTTTTTTTTTTTTTTTTTGTGGTACCAGGGATTGAATTTGGGCCCTGGTGCTTGTAAGGTAGGCACAATACCACTTGAGCTAAATCCTCAGCCCTGACTTAAATTCTTTTTTTTTTTTTTTGAGACAGGGTCTCGCTTTGTAGTTCAGGCTGGCTCTGAGCTCACTATGTAGTCCAGGCAAGCCTCGAACTCAGCAATCCTCCTGCCTTTGCACCCCCCCTCCCCAGTGCTGGGATTACAGGCATGAGCCACCACGCCGGCTAATTAGCTAATTTTTTTAAAAAGGTAGTAAACAAATGCAGTGCAAACTGAGATAAAAAAAAAAAAGCCACTTAAAAAACTTGGGTAGGGGGCCGGAGGGTTAGCTCAGTGGTTCCAGCGCCTGCCTCGCAAGCGCAAGGTCCTGAGTTCGATCTCCGGAAACCACATACAATGCTGGGCCTGGAGACTCACACCCATCAGCAATCAATACCACATACCACAGTGCCGGGCGTGGTGGCTCACGCCTGTCATCCCAGCACTCTGGAGGCAGAAGCAGGAGGATTGCTGAGTTGCAGGCTTGCCTAGGCTGCATAGTGAGCTCAGGGCCAGCCTGCACTACAAAGCAAGACCCTGTCTCAAAAAAAAAAAAAAAAAAAAAAAACAACTTGGGTGGGCCAGAGAATTTCCAAAAAGAGTAACAAAACAGAAACTAAGAAAGAGAACTGTTAAGTTCAAAGTACAACAAGGAAACAAGCAGAAAACAGAGCAAGGCATACCAGGAAGTTGAATGCAAGTGGCTACAAAAACTTCAAAAGCCTACATTTGTTTCCCCCAAGGCTAAAGTAGTAAATAGTTCACTGCCAGCCTCAAAAACAATTCCCTGCCTAGGGGATAGAGTACAGGATGTAAAGAGAAAATAAACTTCCCAGAGAGAAACAAATTACGCCGAAGACGGGCCTCAGCTAGATCTCTGGTACTTGAGTTTTACTCTTGTGGCTGGCCAGGCCAAAATAATTTTTTTTTAACCTGTGATACAAAATGTTACCTCTTGGTTAGCCCTTGCATATGGAAGTTTCTCTGGTCCTTCTTGTCTGAACAAAGAACTGGACAAAATAAACCAAAAATAGTATCGAAACTTCCTTTCAAAATGAGGGGTGAAGAGGTAAGAGAAGCAGCTCTAGAGAGTAAACAGGCCAGACAGAGAGAGCAAAGGGTAAAAAGTAACAACAGAAGTACACCCTGGGTCTCAAGACCCAGGATGACCTTGAAGAGTCATAACAAGGAGCTTTTCCTGGTGTCTGGTCTCTTTTAGACTGTCCACATCTCAGGAGAGCTCATGAGAAGTTCTACCTACAGGGTCCTGAGAATTATCTGACACCACTCTTGGATCTTGAAATTGACAGTACTTCTTATTTCCCCAACCAGCTTTGCCATGCCATAATTCTTATGTCAAAACAGTTGGGATATGGGTAAAAATGAGAATTAACTCATGCCATATACTAGTACAAATTCCCCAATGTTGAGTGTGATTGGCAGCTGTATGTAAAATGTTCCAATAAAGAATTCAATGGAAAAAAAAAACTACAGTTACAGAAATTGAAACAGGTTCTTGATCTGTAGTTCAAGCACCCTGAAACTCTTCTGTAACCCAGATTGGCCTCCAACTCATAATCCTTGTCCTTCAGCTGTGATTATAAGCATATGACATCACACCTGGCTCATAGTGTTTGATAAGACAGTTCTACTATATTTGAACTTCAGAATTAGAAAAATCAATAAACTATCTTCTGTAATATCTTAGGCTATTATGGGCAAGGTTATTACAGTGAATATTGTGTTTACCTAATAAGTACTCGCCAGATGTTAGTGATTTTGCAACATGTACTCTGAGACATCCTCTTTCTCTTCTATGACCTATCTCAAGAACATTTATGATGACAGTCATCATAGGGAAGGAAAAAGACAAACGGATCCTGCTAAGTTGGCTTTGGGTCTTGTGGAACATCCCAGATTTGGTGACGGTGCTGCAGAAGTCCAAGAGACAGGAGAGGCCAAATGAGAGTCAGGCACATTTATTTAGAGGGTACACAGTGGCTCAGCATATTCTGTAGCCAAAATGGCTGACTGTTGAACAAAGAGAAGTTCTGTTTTGTTTTCTTTTGTTTTTTTGAGACAGCGTTTTGCTTTGTAGTTCAGGCTGGCCCTGAGCTCACTGTATAGCCCATGCAAGCCTGGAACTCAGCAATCCTCCTGCTTCTGCCTCCCGAGTGCTGGGATGAGAGGCGTGAGTCACCACGCCTGGCACTGTGGTATGTGGTATTGATTGTTGGTGGGCGTGAGTCTCCACGCCCAACATTGTATGTGGTCACTGGGATCGAACTCAGGACCTTGTGCTTGCGAGGCAGGCGCCAGAACCACTGAGCTAAATCTCCGGCCCGAGAAGTTCTGGTTTTTATACATTTTGTCAAAAGGGGTGGTTTTTCTAGTGACATAGCAAGTGAGTTTACTGGAACGGGACACGGGCAGTTTTGAAACTTTGCCTTGAATGGAGACAATGTCTCATGGGTTATATGAGAACACAGAACCATAAACTTTATTTATAGAACAGCATAGTTTTAATTTTATCTGTATCAGAACAAGGAGTTACAAGAGAGAGAAAGTAGACTGGGGGGTATCCAAGGCTGGGAAGGACTTGTTTTTTTTTTTTTTTAATCTATGCTTCAATAATACTCTTAAGTTTCATTTGGTACTAGTATATAGATTCATCAGTAATATCTCAGAATTCAATTACTCCAAAATAAGGAAGAGATAATAGAAGAACACTGAACGAGACATGAATGAAACCCAAAATCAAACACACAGAATCTTAAAGAATCAGTTGTACATTTTTTAGTATTTTTGCACAAAGCTGAACTTCTGCTGAGCCTCAATTTTCTCATCTGCAAAATGGAAATGATACTGTCTGGCCAACACACCCATAGACCTACTGTGAGGGTTTTTTTTCAGATAAAAAAATGCATAAGATAATATAAACTTAAAAGATTGCTACTATAGTTAGAGATAAAATGATTCTGTGTGTTTTGTATGAAAAACAAGGAATAACTAATTGGCTGAAGATATGACAGAAAATAATTGAATGGCTCTTCTGAATTTTCTTGACCTCCTCCTCTCTTCCTTCCCTTAAATATAAATGATCCTTATGGTAACTGCCTTTGTTACAATCTCACTCTACCCATTCCATGGTGGGGGGAGCAGGGATGTTTTATCTAATTACCACTTTTCCCATTTCTTAAACTCTAAAAGAAATGTTAAAAGATACAAAATTTCAGTTAAATAGAATAAATAAGTTCTAGAGCTATATTGCACAACATGGGGACTATAAATTATTAATGATAGTTGAAAATTATTCTCATTGTTCTTACCGTATGAAAATGGCATGCAAGAGGTGCTGAACAAATTAATTTTGTTTAATCATTCCACAGGTTATACATGTATCAAAACATCACCTACACCATAGAAGTATACAATTTGAATTTGTCAATTAAAAATAACTACACTCTTCAGAAATACTGAAACTCTACTCTTCAGAACTACTGAAACTCTTCAGAAATACTGAAATTCTTTTATTTTCTAAGCAGTCCTTTTCTCTCTCATATTTATTCAATCTCTCTCCTTATGGTTTTACCTACTACCAAACCCCAATCCCCAATTGTCTATTTAATTCTTACTCATTGTTCAAGTCTCTATCTAAATAACTTTTTGCAAAACTCTTCCCTGACTCACCTTAAACCAGTGTGCAGTTAAAATTCTTGCATATTCTTCTATATGCTGTTTTTCTCTATATATTGCCAAACGAAGACACCTCACACCAGAACCACCCGAGGAACTTATTGAAACACAGAATCCTGTGCTATTTCCCCCAGATGCTTTGATTCAGTGAGTGTGGTACAAGACCAGGCTGCAAATTTAATAAGCACCCCAAATGATTCTAAGAATATATTAAAATTTCAGCACACTGTCACACTGTGCATCATCCTGAGTTAAAACTGTACGCTTATCTTTTACCTTTAACCGGCCATAAGGAATTGGACTGTCTTTGTCTTGCTTATCAGGGCATCTCCAGTGGCTGGCATAGGGCAAACACTCAATCTATGGCATGGGGGAGTGGAGCTCCGGGGAGGGAAGGGGGAAGAGGATGGAAAAAACACAAGAATAGAAGAGGAAAGAAAAAGGTTTTTTTTTTTTTTTTAAGTGACAAACACAAACTCTGCATATCACTAATAATAGATACATTTTAAGAATATGCATAATAAATGTAAAATCATCATCTACTTCTGGATTGACTACACAATAACTGCCAACCGTGGTTCCGTAGTAGTGTTTTAATGGAAATAGTACACTTTTTAAAAAATAAAGAAGATATGTACATGATACACCAATTATTAACTTTGGTTACCACTGGAATTGGGAGAAGAATAAATGATTTTTGTTTTTTGCTGTTCTATTTCTCTCTCTCCATATATATATTTTTTGAGACAGGGTCGCACTTTATAGTTCAGGCTGGCCCTGAGCTCACTATGTAGCCCAGGCAAGCCTCAAACTTAGCAGTCCTCCTGCCTCTGCCTCCTGAGTTCTGGGATGACAGGTGTGAGAGCCACCACACCTGGCACTGTGCTTTGTGGTATTGATGGCCTCCAGCATTGTATGTGGTTATTGGGCTCGAACTCAGGACCTTGCGCTCGTGAGGCAGGCGCTGGAACCACTGAGCTAAATCTCCAGCCCCTATTTCTATAGTTTTAAATAGAGGAATATATATATTATATTTGAAAATTTTAATATAACAAAATAAAATAAAGTTGAGGACTACATTATTAATTCTATGATTTGTAAATATGCTAATCTATGAAAAATGTATTTGGGCAATTATGTGCAATCCATATTTTCTGTTATATTTAGATATTGGAGATTCATATGGAATTATTTATTTTTTTAAATTTATATCTTATCAGTACATGTTTGTAGTACATGATTACACTCCCCTCTGGAAGTTGGTAGTGTACATCACACATTTATTTCCCTTTTATCCCTTTCCCCACTCATTCTCCTCTCTCCCAAATACTTGCATTATTCAGTTCTTCCATCACTTTTCCGTGTGGCTCCAGGGTGTATCCTTTACACCGCACGCAACACTCCACTCCATGTTGCTATCGAAACAATGAGATAAAGAACAACTGCTTTAAATTTCAACAGCCTTTAGTTTGAATTGTAGCACTTCCATTGTATAATTCTGTGATGTTAGAAAGTTGCCTACTATCTTGAAATTCAGTTTACTCATCTCTAAAATATGTTAATACTTTCCTCACAGAACTACCATTAATAATGAATATCAGTTTATGTGTAAAGTGTCTAGTAAGTGACTAAAAGTCCTAGGATTCATTGTGAATGAGTCCCTCAAAACCCACAAAAGCTACTAGGTGGCATACAACTGCAGTCCCAGCTCCTAGGGAGGCTGAGGCAGGAAAGTAACTTTCCTGACATCCGTCTGAGCAACCTAGCAAAGACTACATCCCAAACAAACAAACAAACAAACATAAAAAGGGATTGCATCTACACCACACATACCCCAATTGTATCACAGCTGAGAAACCCCAAAGGGCATCTTGCCTTTTGGGTTTTATACAGAGGAGTATATGATTCACTGCCAAAACTCTGAAGGATATGCTACTTTTAGTGAAGAGGATAAGAAAGCCTGGTTTGTCCTGGACACAAGATATTACACTCCCCAGGAGTGGCAGGAACAAGGTCCACATTAAGGGAATTCCTCCCTACCTCAGAATGTTGCATACATTTCCTTCCATAGTTATTCCGGGAACCAGGGACAAAAATACAACAAGGAAGAGACTGAGTCAACCAAGCCTATCTAGGGATCATCTGGCACACAATGCCATCATTTTATGCTCTGGAGACACACTGGTCCACACAGCCAACTACCCTGGTAAAGTTAGCACAATAGTGAACGAGACAAACAAGTGATACCTACCTAGTTAGCTGGTGAACAGGTATGATTACCGTGATTAAACATGGAGTGCTATGAGGCAGTGTAAGAAGTATCTAATTTTGTTAGTTTGGGTTTGTTTTAATGTGGAAATATAAGTGTCTTCCTGGGAATGTGATAAAACAGTAGAAGTTAGGCAAAATACGAAGACAGAAGCAAAAGAAAAACTATCTTAGGGATATCTCTTCGGCTGCTTGACGGTAAGAACACTTAGGAAAATGCATCAGTATTTGTGCACCTGTGTGGTACGTGAAAGTGATACGAGAACTGCCCTTTGCCATATGTAAATGTTAGATATGACTTTTGAACTCTGAACACATGCGAAAACATCTCAGAGTCAACGTGCAATAAGTTCACGGGAATTTGCTTAAACATCTATAGTACCATGGTATTCACTACAGATTTCAGATAAATAAAATAATTGAATGATCAAATACATTTAAAACTTTTAATGTAAAAAATTGTTTTCTTTAAAATGCTTCAGTCATGAAACTTCAAATAAACTTCCAAAACGTATTCAACTCATTTGACATGTTCATTTGAAGACATCACTAAGTATGTAATCCATTGCTGAGCACTGCCCTAAATTTCAATGTCTCCTTTTTTTTCTTAAAAATTTGAATCTTTATTGGTACATTATGTATACATATCATGATCTTGCTCAATATTGAGAATTTGTACCAGCATATGAAATGACTTCTCACTTTTCCTCTTCCTCTGCCCACCCTATAACCCCTCGCCCCTATATACACAAGCTTTTGTTTTTCACAAATTTTTCCTTTCCCCTCATCACTCACCCCTAAACCTCATTTCCCTTTGAATATTTACTATTTCACAATATCTATCATGCATTCTAGAACTCATTTTCCTCTTCAGTTTCTCATGCCAGACAAAAGATATGATATTTACACATCTGTGACCTCTTTATTTCACTTATGAGTATGTCCTTAAGGTATGTCCATTTGAGTATAAATGACTCAAAATCATCATTTTTATGCATGTTTATAGCAGCTCAGTTTGTGATAGCTAAATCTTGGAAACAACCTAAATGCCCATCAACTCTAGACCGGATAAAGATTTTTTTTTTTTGAGACAGGGTCTCGCTTTGTAGTTCAGGCTGGCCCTGAGCTCACCATGTAGCCCAGGCAAGCCTCGAACTCAGCAGTCCTCCTGCCTCTGCCTCCCGAGTGCTGGGATGACAGGCGTGAGCCACCACGCCCGGCGGGTTTTTTTTTTTTTTAATAAAATGGGAGCATTATTCCTTTTTATTGTTTTTGTTTTTAACATATTGCGAGTTGTTTGATCAGGGATCCTGGTCACTTCCCAGTAGAAAGAATTGTTTGACCATCTGTTATAATCTTACGTTAACCCTAGTCCAGAAGTGCTATTTAGAGTCCCAAAAAGGTTTCAGGTCTGTTTTATTCAATACAGAGCCAAAGAACACTAGGTGATCTAGCCTCTCAAAAATTCCTCTAAGTGTCAACCCATAAGCAAAATAGATTTCATGCGCATTTAGCTCAAATCCATATATTTCCCACTGTGCACCACTGTGGCCTGGATTACTCCAACAGTACCCTATTTAGTCTAGACTCCCCCTTACCCATGAATTTGCTTATTCACATGTAAACCTTTAGATGCCTGCAATTGTTCTGAACATTTATACTAATTCACTTAATTGTACAAATAATCCCATGATGCAGGTAATACTGTAGCCTTCATTTTAAAAGGGGAGAACTTGAGACCCAAGAGAGTTTGTAGTAATTTGTCTAAAGTTATACAGTAAGTGGTGGAATGGGGATTTAAATTTAGGCAATCTAGAACCGGAGCCCGTACGTTAGCAATTACCTTACATTTCTGTTCTTGGTGTAATGAGACATCTCTGACTAGTCTAACTTACCTTTTCTGTGAATTAAAAACTTTATTACTTGAACTTAGTTCTTTTTTATCTTAAAATTAATCTTTGTTAACAAAAGCATAAATAGTTCAACAGAAACACAAAAAGATAGTTCTTATGAAATTTTTTTATTCCTACTGATTTGAACACCCAAAGAGGATGTGAAATTCTCAAGAAGCAGCAATTATTTTTCATACAATTTCTGTCATCCTCAGAAAACTTAGCACAGGACTAGGAACTTAATAAATTGTCCAAGACTTTGACTGACCTCCAGGGGTTAAAATACACAATGGCCTTCATTCCTTTCATCACAAGTTCACCCCGCCACTGGCTGAACTGTATATACTGGAAGAAATGATCAATCGCTGTAATAAAAATGACTCATATGAAAGTTCAAAATTAGTTTGAGACATTGCACAACTCAGGATATTTTAGTTTTTCCACTCAGTTTCCTCAAAGTCTGTCATTGTATAATTTTAATGAGATATTTTACAAAAAAGAGTTAAAACAAATAATGAAGAAAGAAAAACATTGATGTCAAAAAAGGGAAACAATGCTTGTGTATATAGGGGTGGTGGGGTAGGGGAGGGGGAAAAATGAGAATTAAGTTGTGTCATATACTGGTACAAATTCTCAGTGTGGAGTGTAATTGTGATATGTATATATAATGTACCAATAAAATGTACCAATAAAAAATTTGTAATAAAGTAAAAAATAAAAGAGTTAAAGTAAAGTAAAAAGTTTTAGTTCCCAAGCCATTGAATCAAATTCCTATGTTGTACATTGTAATTTAGTATACAATTTAGAATCAACAGACTTGAATCCTAGTCCCAGGTATAATACTTGCCTCGTCCTATGACATAGTGGTTTAATTTCTCTGAGCCCTGCCTCTCCCCTCTGTCTTACCCCACTCTTGTGTTTTCATCTGTAGGTTGGATAATATTTATCTCATGTCAAAGATGGTTTTGAGGATCAAAGAAGGCAACGCATCTGAAAGGATTTTTAAAGACTCTCAAGCACCTTATAAATGTAAGTTGCATTACTGATTTTATCAGGTGTTTTCACTTTTTAAAATTGACTTTATTGGTACATTCATTTTCTATATACAGGATGATCGCATTCAACATTGCGAATTTGTCCCTGTACGTGGCACATCTCCATTTTCATTCTCCCCTTTCCCCTGCCAACCCTACTACCCCCATATACATAAGCTCTGTTTCCTTTTTTACTATTAATTTTTTCTTTCCCTTCTTCACTTTCTACTACCCACCTTTTCCCTCTTCCTTTTGCTCATTTTCTTCCTGTTTCGTATTACCTATCATCCATTTTGGACCTCATTACACATTCATCTTTCATACCGGAGAAAAGCTGTGTAAATATCATTTTATCAGGTTTAAGAACCAAGGAATGTTAGATTTCAGTTCTGCCCCTAATCCAAGTTGTGGTACCTGAGTGAAAGCATTAGCTTCAATATCTCTATTTAGCTCTATTTTTAGAGTGAAGCAGCTCAGTCTTTTAATATTTTGTGATCCACCAATTATAATTTCCTCCATATATTACTCACAAATAAAAAACTAAAAATCTGAAAGGTTAGTGAATTTTTTAAAATAATCACTAATGCTCTGAAGCAAATTACTTTATATTGTTGCTTTGTTTTATCATTTAGTACTTATGTGGATCTTTTACACAAATAAATTTTTGTATCATGTGTGTTGAACTCAGAGACTCTGAGCTGAGATATATCCTCAGCTCATTTTAAAATCTTTATTTGGATCATTTATGTACAGATACAAATGGATACACCTTGAGGACACACTAATAAGTGAAATAAATAGAGCCCAGATATGTAAATACCATATCTTTCCTTTGGTATGAGAACCTATACATGTAAATGAGTTCTAGAATGTATGATAGATTTTGTAAAATAGGAAATGTCCAAAGGGAATGTGGTGGGGGAACGAAATGAGGGGAAAGAAGAGATATGATTCAGAAAGAAAAAGAAATAACATGTGGGGGTTGTGGGTGGGTAGGGATATGGGTAAAAATGAGAATTAACTTGTGTCATATACTGGCACAAATTCCCCAGCGTGTGAGTGTGACTGTGAGCTGTATATAAAACGTACCAATAAAGAATTCAATTTAAAAATAAATAAAATAAAATCTTTATTTGGAGATAGGGTATACTAAGCCATGTACTGGTCCCAAGGAATATTCGAACTTGTCACCCTTTTACCTTGGCTTCCTAGAATTCTACGGTTACAGATGTCTACCCATCAATAAATGCCTTCAGG